>CAUYQU010050274.1:0-10429 GCA_963574635.1 Cheracebus regulus | reverse complement strand
GGAGGGGGGCCCACAGGTGGAGGAGGGGGCTGCAGGTGGAGGGGGCTGCAGGTGGAGGAGGGCCTGCAGGTGGAGGAGGGGGGCTGCAGGTGGAGGAGGGGACTGCAGGTGGAGGGGGCTGCAGGTGGAGGAGGGGGCTGCAGGCGGAGGGGGGCCCGCAGGTGGAGGGGGCTGCAAGTGGAGGGGGCTGCAGGTGGAGGGGGGCCCGCAGGTGGAGGAGAGGCCCAGTAGGTGGAGGAGAGAATCGACAGGCCCAGGATGAGCCAAAGCTCAGTTGTAAGTCTGCAGAGGGCTCTATTTATTCATGTATTTCTGGTTTTAAAACCACAATTGGTGTTAAACATACTCAAAGGTGTAGAGAATGGTACTCACAAGTTGCCAAGAGGCACTGCCAAGCTCCCACAATCCACCACTCCTGAACCCCCTCTTTCATCCACGTCCCACCCAGTCCTCCCCAGCCCACCCAGATTTTAATGTGAACTCCAAATATGGTTTCATTTCACCCATAAATAATTCTGCATGTATCACACGGGAACATTGAAGAATCATTTAAGAACAACAAATTAACATGAAACAATATTGTGCCAGTGTTTCAACACTGATGTGTGTATAATTTTTGTTTCAGTTTGTTTGAATCAGGATCTAAATAAAGTTCATATATTAAAATTAGTGGATATTTGGTGTGAGGCTCTTTTGATCCATAGGTTTCCTTTCATTGGAGGTTTAAAGTAAGGGAATATCACGATTTGTGACAATTTTTTAAACACTACTATAGCTCTGTATGGAGATCAGGAAGCAGGGGGCACATGGACTGAGCAGGAGCCCCTAGGAGGCCATTGCCCCTGGGGGGTGAAGGGAGTCTGGGACCAAAGCAGAAGGAAAGAATTTGAATGAATATAGGACTTGCTTGTGGACCATCTCATGTTCTAGTTAGAGCGTACTGGGTTAATTTTTTAGGTCTAGCAAACTGAGTTTGCAGAGTATGAATGTATACATGTATAAATAACAGACATCTACATATGAATCAAATCTGTGAAATTAATACACACATAGAAACGTAAGTATCTTAGAGATAAAAGCATGTACACAGCATGCTTAGATAGCAATGAAGGCATACAGAAAAAGTTTCAAGTTACCAAAAAATATACCATTGGTTCATATGCTCCCACACTCCCTGAAATAAGGTTAATCAAGTTGCCTAATTTTGATTTCCTCTCTAAAGTGATAACATCCCTTGAGATTTTCACGAATTATTTTAAAGCCACAGTGCAGTCTCATAGAAATTAATTATTTATTCCCGAGAGACAATAAAGCACATGGTTTTCCAAATAAGTTCTGTTACTGAAGAAAACCTAAGAGATTAACTGGGAATGAATGAGAGACCCAAAAAACTGCTTCCCAGCCACATGCCCAGTGTTGGCCCAGGGGCCCTGGGTGCACTGCACAGACTCCCCCGGATCTCTGGACAAGCACCGCCTGCTGCCCCGGGGCCAGATCTGCCCCAGTGAGTCAGAAGCGGGCCTGTTCTTTCCACTCTAATGGTTCTGCATCTGCTGCGGCCGAAATCCTTTTCCTGTCTTTCTTTCATCTGCACTATGCTGCCTAGCTTTCCCGTAGAGGCCCCGGTATGACTCTGAGAATGATTCCTGTAGAGGCCCTGGTGTGACTCTGAGAACGATCACTCTCTCGTTCTGTTTTGTGTTCCTTTTACCGATGGCAATTTTCTTTTTACACTCGGTGTCTCTCTGAATGGGGTGTTTTGCAGCACCTGGAAGCCTCACTCAGAGCCAGCCCCTGCGTTCACACAGTCCCGGGTCAGGGGTGACTCATGCAGATCACCCAGTGAGCCTCAAGTTGGCTTTTTATGTCTGGTTGTTGTTTGGAGCTTTAAAAATAGGGAAGGGGAAATGAGAGGGAAAGAGGGAGAACAAAACCAGAATGACAGGAAAATGGCAGAATTTCCATTCATTATTACCATTTACTTAGCATTAAATGTCAAGCAAGTCTGAAGGGCTTTGGGGTGCGTGAATAAACAGGCCAGCAGATAATTTACTTTATTCTGTATGTACATCTTGTGCTTCCCACTCAAAAGGGAGGTCCCGTTCCTGCCTCACATTGGCTGTCCTTGCTCCTGGTGCTCTCAAGGGTGTGAACTGGGCTGAAGATAAGGGGTTGTGACTGCCGCTCCTGTCATGCTGACCTCGCTTACAACGCGTCCCCTGTCTCAGCAGCTCCACACAGGACCGACGCAGCTCGCAGCTACATTTTCAAGTGTGTTGCGTACATTCCCTTGGGTGTGGACTTTGGATTAGTGTCATTGTCACAGATGCTAGACAAATACAACATCCCTCCACGCACTAAGCTCTTTGCCTTGGTTTGCACTCCTTTGAGGAATGTCCCGACTCTGTCTACACAATGCCGAATATCTGGATCAGAGTTGAAAAATGTAATTTAAAACACCAGTGTTTGTGTTGTAAGGAAAAAAGCCCAGAGTTCCTTATGTTTGGATATATTAGAGAAAGAGAAATCCTTCGCCCTCAATTCTATCAGAGTGATATACTTGAAGATGCTAAAAATATGCTGAGTTGAATCAAACAGTTATTGATATGATCCATTGCACTCCCCAGTGCAGTGTGTACATCAATAACTCAACAAAGATTCTGTTCTCCATGGTCTTCTCTACAGCGTGGCTTCAGATAGCACGACCTTTTATACTCTCAGGATAAATTTTCTAGACACTTAAAGCATCACTATTTCCTATAGACAAAAGTAGGGTAATTAATAATGACTATTCTGAATGATAAGCATTTTGCTGGTGTGCCAGCCACTGAGCTAAGCTTTTAAGGAGTTATCTCACTTAATGCCTTCTACGAGCATTATGGTATCTCCATTAAATGTATGAGGCATCTAAGACTGAGAAAGTTCAAATAACTTGTCCAAAGTCACTCAGCTGAATTATCAAAGCATGATTCACACACAGTCTATATTCTTATATCATACCATCTTCTGGAAAAGTTGGACTCACTTTAATTCAAGTAGTCCTCGTTCTATTTTATGGTCATTAAAGCTGTGTGTGTTTGCAACCCCCAATCCCACCTCCCGTGTGTGTGAGTGATGATCATTCTTGTTTGGTTAGGCTCATTTCCTTTTGTTCAGTTTCCAACTGCTATGTATAACAGCATTTCCTTATTCTAGAGGGAAGCAGCAGCTCAGAAAGAACTCCAGGACAGCTCCTCTGCAGCGCTTCCTGTCGAGGGAGCGGGAAGTGTGCAGGAGCTGTGAGGAAGTCTGCCAGAAAGAGATTCCTAGAGTTGAAAGCGGGGAACCATCAGGCCCAGTGTGGAGCCCAAAGCTGAGCTTAGAAGCCGATAGGAAATAGAGGCCTAAACTTCCAAGTTTCCCTTTCCTACAGTTCTGTCCACAGAGACTCTGTAAATATGTGACCAGCTAAATTCTAGAAGGACCTGTGCTTATAAATGCCTCACAGCCTAGCCATAACCGCACAAGGCCAGCTCGCAGCAGGTACAGAGAATCCAGCAGAAGTGGGCAAGAGTGAGTCAAAAGAACTCACTGCTGTTCCTAGACTCCTAGAGTGTCACCCATGGAGTCTTTCTCTTTACAGTAAAATCATTGAGAGCAAGGGACTAGATGTCAGGTTGATTAGAGAGAGAGGGCGAGGACAGAATGATATAGAACATTATGGAAGTAAAGTAGAAAATAAAAGTTTATGCAGGATATGAAACAGCAAAAGATCTATAAAAAAAAAAAAAGCTAAAATCCAACTTGAGGGAACTTGTGTTAAGAGTGAATGGTAAGCGTCAGATATCTGAAGATCAGCCTCATGAACGCCTACCTAATGAAGACTGGACTGGAAGACATTCCCTGAGGGCCTCTTTGACTAGAACATAACTGGATGTTTCCATATTGACCAGCGTGACTAACTCAGAGAACAGATCAGACCCATCACACTAGAACATGTTCATCAGTGACCCCTTTCTCTTATGCATCTGCCTTGCTTTGCTTGTGCTCATTTGCATATCCATGCACACAACAAATATTCATTGACCACCAGCTCTGTGCCAGGCACTGAGGTTGATGAAGATGTGTCGGCGAATAAAACACATGGCTTCTGGAGCTGACTATCCTGCAGAAGGATTTAAGCCCGCTTTCAAAAATCTAAAACAAAAAACAAAACAGCAGCAACAATGGAAACTCCAGCCTCCCTGGATTCCACACGCCCTTCTACTTAATATGATATTGCTTGGCTACTGATCTGGTTTGGCTGTGTTCCCATACACATCTCTTCTTGAATTGTAGTTCCCATTATTCCCACAGATCGTGGGAGGGACCAGGTGGAGATAATTGAATCATGGGGTGGTTCCCTCATCTTATTCTCATGATAGTGAGTCAGTTCTCACAAGATCCAATGGTTTTATAAGGGGCTTCCCCCTTTGCTGGGTACTCATTCTTCTCCTTCCTGTCACCATGTGAAGAAGGATGTGTTTGCTTCCCCTTCCACCATGATCATGTTTCCTGAGGCTTCCTCAGCCATGCTGAACTGTGTGAGTCAATTAAACCTCTTTTCTTTGTAAATTATCCAGTCTTTGGTATGTCTTTATTAGCAGCATGATAACAGACTAATACAGCTACCCTTCTCAAAAGTGTTGCTTTTGAGAAGCAACACTTCTCAAAAGAGTCATTTATGCCTTCTGGGTCCAGTTATTACAGTGTATCAATTCTCTGAACCTGACCCTCAGGCTCTGCCTTTGTAACAAGATCACCAATGACAGGCAAGGCTTTCAAGTGATCCTTTCCAGGCCTCCACTGATTTGGTCCCCCTAGAACATTTTGCACTGCTGCCCACTCTTATTCTTTGAATGTCTTCTTCCCTGGTTCTCCTGAACACCGTGATCTCCTGGTTGTCCTCCTACTTTTTTCTCACGTTCATCTACAGGATTTGCTTTCACCATCTATTTATTTCTTTCTGGGGAGGAGGGAGAACTTTTTTTTTTCTTTTTTTTCTTTCTTTTTTTTTTGCTTTTCTGGAGAGTTTCATCTGAACCTTTTCTTTTCTCACTTTTAGAGATGTATACACACTTTTGGCTTTAATTACTCTTTATTTGCTCATGGCTGCTATTTTTCTATGCAGAGCTCCAGCTCAGTATCTCTAAACGCCTACTAGACTTCCCCATTAGAAATCCCACCAGCATCTCACATTTAGCAGGCTGAAAACCAAACTCATGATGTCCTCCGCTCTGCTGTGTCCATCTCCGTACATGGCATCATCACCCGCCTATTTATCTCCGCAGTGAGCCAGAGTCATCCTCAAGCCTTCTCCCTCCTTCACTTCCACATCCAATAAACTATCAATCACTGCCTTTGCTACTTTTTGAATTATCTCTAAGATCTGCCACCTTTTCCAAGCCTGCACTCAGGAAATGCGTAGTACATAAAAGACATGGAATTGATGTCTGTTGAGTAATCTTTTTTGATAAATGGATGAATATATGACTAAGATCCGACCCCAACAGGTCATGAACTGCAGCTCAATGCACAATGGGGTCACACTGTTCTGCACCCTGAGGCTATGGCCAAGTGATTCAGTTCTGGTCTCCACATGTTCTTGGGCACAGATAATATCAATTTCAGAACATATTTTCTTATG
Organism: Cheracebus regulus; assembly: GCA_963574635.1. Taxonomy (NCBI): domain Eukaryota; kingdom Metazoa; phylum Chordata; class Mammalia; order Primates; family Pitheciidae; genus Cheracebus; species Cheracebus regulus. The sequence continues at coordinate 4,764 of CAUYQU010050274.1, read as the reverse complement.
TGCTAAAACTCTGCTGAGGCTCTGAATTTATCCTAACTACTAGATGATCAGAAAATAACAAATATTTTGAATCTGCATTCATGTAAATTTATGTCAGTAAGAATAATGTATGGTTTTTCTCTGTTCTTCATTTCATCCTTTTTCCATTCTATAAACCCAGTTCTAGAGCCTGGCTCCATCAGCTGCCAACAACCAAATTTCCAGTTTATAACATTCCAAGTCTCTTCTCCAATTCTGTTCTTTCTTCTTCAAGGAATATCTGTTGGCCATTTTACTACTAAGTCGATTAACATCTGAAATAGGCCAAGACCAAGAGATTAAATGTATATAAATTGTGTGTGTGAGTTTGTGTGTGTGTATGCACACACACACATACATATACATTCCAAAGTTGCTGTTCCTGCAATTTCATAGTAATTCTGGAGAAAGATTTTCCTGAGGAAGAAAGCAGAATTGGAAATGCTAAACTTTTTTGTGATTAGCATAACTAAGAACTCACAGAAGCTCAGTCAGTTTCTATGATTGAATTCAAAGGCAGAAAGATAAACAAAAGGAAAAATCAGGCAAGCTCTTTAAAATAAACAAAGAAAACTAAAAAGATAAGAAATATTGAAAGCAGATGGAGAAAGGAAGTAAAAAAGAACATTGACAGTAGGAGGCAAAACTCTAGAATATCCAAGAAGAAAAAGAACATAGATAAAACAGCAAAACAACAAAAGCTAGTATAATATTACCTTTTGGGTAAAACCAATTCATTTTAGTAGCCTTTTTATGTTAATAATCCCTCCCACAAGAGACGCAAAGCAAGATGTGCTTCTTGGTAGAGTTTGTAAACTTTAATGTTTTTGTTTTTCTGTTCCATTCTACTCTGAAGACCTTTGTCCCTTGCTGTTAAGTCAGTGAACATAAATATGTTCATTCATATTGGTGTAAAGAGTCTCTAAGACAAATGTGATGATCTACATCAAACTTAAAAGAAAAATTAGCAGTAACAAAAATGTCAACATATTCTGGCATTTTTGTTATGAATTATGGCATAGTACTACTGTGATCATGGGCAAACATTGTAATGAGGTATCATATGTGTTAATGTATAAGCATGGCTAGGATTTCCAAATTAAGGATTATTTGGATCTCTCTGTTAGGTTAAGTGCCCCAGTTTAGAAACAGAAATTCTGCAGAAAACTCCAAGGATAGAGTGGCACTTGACCTTAGGTCTGACAATACTGTGGCTGGAGCTTCAGCTACCTGTCCATTCTGTGCTGTTGACCACATGCCATCAACACCCATGTGTTATTTCTCTCTCTCTCTCTCTCTCTCACACACACACACACACACACACACACACACACACACACACACACACACACCAGTAAAAGCCTTAAAATGTGATGAGCTAGAGTGGCCATTGAAAGATAACTGACGGAGGCAAAAGAGAAAGGATTCTTCTTTGGTATGGTCATTATTCATTGGTCTTTCTATTTTTATAAGAGGGAAATGAATCAGTTACTACCTCAGTCTGAAGGGATTTCAAAGTTTAACACTTCTTTAATTTCAAACATTGGCCATCTTCACTGAAATTTGACAGGGAGTTTGGAGACCTGTGTACTCCTAGTTTCTCATTTACCTGGATTTCTGAAGTTGATTTAACTGTTAAGTAATCATTTATTGATTAGTTTGCAGTTATCTTAAAAGTACTTCTCTTACAGTGTGGTTATGTTAATTCTGTCTTTTTCCTGCTGTACAGTTGTAGCCTTGCCCCAAAAGTAAAGAAGGTATTTGTCTTGGAGACACGCAGTTGTATTCTTTTTGACATTTCAATGGCATTCCAGGTAGATGGAGACATAAAGCTTTGGTTAATATTAAATTTTCAGAAACAGATAATCCTTACCAACATTTTAGAAAAGAGCGAATAAGAAATTTCATCTGTAAAAGTCTAAGATTCTAAAAATATATCAACAAATCAAGTCTTTCAATTTAAAAGTCAATCAGCATCGTAAAATTGATGGAATCGATGTACTTCTCAAGGCAGCAGGGAGAGAGTTCTACAGAGCTACGCTGCTCCTAGGATGTAGACTATAATGAATTATTTACAAATCTGCTGGATTCCTTTGGTAGCAAGGCCATCACACAGTAGATGATTGATAGACAGATAGATAGAGAGACAGATAGATAGATAGATAGATAGACACATAGAATATATATTCTCTATAACATACATAATATTACAGAAAAATAAAATATATAGATATATATATATTATTGATTCTCTCACTGTAACACCATGGTTTAACATCAGTCAAACTACTTATTTGGATCAATCCTATAATAGACCTAAAATAGTTTCAAAATTGATTTGCTTATACCACCATGAAAAGTAAAACTATTGAAAAGAGTTCAGGTATTTAGTCAACATTCTGTTCATAAGTTACTTAACTATCTCCTCCACAACCATTGTGTTATCTGTTTTAAACACAAGTCACATTAATTTGCTCCCATTTCCTTTCAATTCTATTTCCTCATTATTCTTGTGTACATTTTAATTTTTTCAATATGTACAATATTAACATACATTCAAATCTCAACTGTACAAAAAGGTAGTCTTTTCCTGAATCTCTTCAACCTTACTGGTCCCTCTCAATATAGGTAACAAATTTAATTGTTCTCTGGCTTATCCATGACATTTTAATGTTTGAACAGATAATCAGATTGATGTCATTTATTATCTCCTCTCCTTTCTTACACTTTGTGTTTTCACTAACAAAACATCTGGAAATCATCCCTTCCCCTTTCTTAGAGGTCTGTCTAACTTATTCCCAGTTCACAGAACTCCATTGTTTAAATACAGCATAGTTTATAGAATCCATCTCTTACGTACTAGTACCTCCCTTTATCCTCAGAGGATTCATTTCAAGACCCCTAGTGGAGCCTGAAACCTTGGAGAGTACCCAATTGTGTATACACTATGTTTTTTTCCCATACATGCATACCTATGACAAACTTCAGTTTATAAATTAAGCACAGGAAGAGATTAACAATAATTATAAAACAGAACAATATAACAATTCACAATTTCCTGAATAGAAGATTCATTCTAGTCTGAATTGGCAATCATCAATACTCTTTCCCTTTGGGACCTCTGTTAAGTAAAATAAGGGTTACTTCAACACAAGCACTGTGACACCACGACAGTTGGTCTGATAACAGAGGTGGCTACTGAGAGGCTAGTAGGTAGTGTAAACAGTGTGCAGACGCAGGACAAAGGGTTGAGTCCCCTGTCAGGAAGGACAAAGCAGGAGAGTGCACAACTTCATCAGCTACTCAAACACAGCACAACACGAAATGTAAGGATTATTTCTGGAATTTTCCATTTAATCTTTGGATCACTGTTGACCTATGGGTAACTGAAAATGCAGTCAATAAAACCATCCATAAGAAGGGAGTATTGTATAGACATTTAGGTAGTTGCTAATATTTTATAATGTGAATATGGCTGCAGTGAATAATCATATGCCTTCTCTTTGTGTTATTTGAAGTATATTGTCAGAGTAAATTTCTGGAAGTGTGATTTCTGGGTTGAAGAACAAATGTATATGTAGTTATGTTTAGAACTGTATTACATTGATGCAAAATTAATTGTGGTTTTTCCATTACTTTTAATTAAAAGTAATGCCATTTACTTTTTTTTTTAACTTTAGGTTCTGAGGGAACATGTGCAGATCATGCTGGGTTGTTGCACAGGTACATACATGGCAAGGTGGTTTGCCGCCTCCATCCCCCTATCATCTACATCTGGCATTTCTCCCCATGTTATCCTCCCCACCTCATGCTGTAACTCCCCTAGCCCTCCCCAACTGACTCCAGTGTGTGATGCTCCCCTCCCTGTGTCCATGTGTTCTCATTGTTCAACACCCACTTATGAGTGAGAAAACGCAGTGTTTGATTTTCTGTTCTTGTGTCAGTTTGCTGAGAATGATGGTATCCAGGTTCATTCATGTTCCTACAAAGGACACAAATTCATCGTTTTTTATGGCTGCGCTGTATTCCGTGGTGTACATGTGCCACATTTTCTTTGTCCAGTCTATCATTGATGGGCATTTGGTTTGGTTCCAAGTCTTTGCTATTGTAAACAGTGCCTCGATGAACATACGTGTGCATGTGTCTTTATAACAGAACGATTTATAATCCTTTGGGTATATACCCAGTAATGGGATTGCTGGGTCAAATGGAATTTCTATTTCTAGATCCTTGAGGAATCGCCACACTGTCTTCCACAATGGTGGAACTAATTTACACTCCCAACAGTGTAAAAGCATTCCTATTCCTCCACATCCTCTCCAGCATGTTGTCTCCAGATTTTTTAATGATCACCATTCTAACTACCGTGAGATGGTATCTCAATGTGGTTTTGATTTGCATTTCTCTAATGACCAGTGATGATGAGCATTTTTTCATATGTTTGTTGAACTCACATATGTCTTCTTTTGAAAAGTGTCTGTTCATATCCTTTGCCCACTTTCGAATGGGTTTTGTTTGTAATTCTTTGTAGATTCTGGATATTAGCCCTTTGTCAGATGGGTAAATTGCAAAAATGTTTTCCCAATCTGTTGGTTGCCAGTTCACTCTAATGATTGTTTCTTTTGCTGTACAGAAGCTCTGGAGTTTAATTAGATCCCATTTGTCTATTTTGGCTTTTGTTGTCAATGCTTTTGGTGTTTTAGTCATGAAGTCCTTGCCTATGCCTATGTCCTGAATGGTTTTGCC
>CAUYQU010050272.1:0-14138 GCA_963574635.1 Cheracebus regulus | reverse complement strand
GTGTCTGTGAGCCAAGATCATGCCCTTTCCCCCCCGGTGGGGTGCAAAGACCAACACACCAACTCAAAAAAAAAAAAAAAAAAAAAAAAAAAAAGAGAGAGCGAGCAGTTATGCACCAAATAATCTTCCTTGTTGGTGTAGCTGGCTCAGGCTTTGCCAGAAGCTGCCTTTAGCAAGTGAGAGGAAGTGCCATCTATCTTCCTACATGTAGTCTCTTGGGTAGGTAAGCGAGAATTGAGGTCGCCTTCCCCCCAGCCCTCAGCCAAGGATAGAAGTCCTATTGAGTCCTGTGATTGACTTCAAGGAGGCAGCCTCCTTGTGGCTGGAACACAATATGGGCGTTAAGAGCTAATAATGGAGTCCAGACTAAGTATCAACAAACATTTTCTTTTATTTTTTTCTTTTTTTTTCAATTTTTTTTGAAAAGGAGAGAAAAGGAGAAAGAAAAAAGGAACCAGCAAAAGAAAGAAAAAGAAAGAAAGAAAGAGGAGAAAGAGGGAGAGAGAATGGGATTCTTGTTTTATTGCCCGGGCTAGAATGCAATCTAAAAATGGGTATTAAAAACCTCTTTTAAGGGCCAGGTGGCAGCTATTTTCAGCTTTTCAGGCCATACAGCCTCTGTAACAACTCTCACCTCTGCTGTTGGGGTAAAAGCAGCCACAGAAGACCGGATGCAGTGGCTCAGGCCTGCAATCCCAACACTCTGGGAGGCCGAGGCAGGCAGATTGCCTGAGCTCAGGAGTTCAAGACCAGCCTGGCCAACATAGCAAAACTGTCTCTAGAGAAAAAAAAGCAAAAATTAGCCAGGCTTGGTAGTATGCAACTGCGGTCCATCCCAGCTACTCAGGAGGCTTAGATTGGAGGATTGCTTGAACCCAGGAGGTGGAGGTTGCAGTGAGTTAAGATCACGCCACTGCACTCCAGCCTGGGTGACAACAGTGAGACCCTGTCTCAAAAAATAAAAAATAGGCAGTGCATAAGCCACAGACATTACGTAAAAGAATGAGTGTGGCTATGTTGCAGTAGAACTTTATGGATACTGAAATGTGAATGTCACATAATTTTTACGTCATTAAGTAATTCCCTTTATTTTTTTTTGACCATTTAAAATATGTAAAAACTATTCTAAGCTTGCAGGCCATACAAAAGCAAGCTGCAGGCGAGATTCGGCCCGGGAGCCATAGCTTGCTGTCCCCTAGTTTATACTTCACTCTAGACTCTGTTCTCAGCGACTCAGCGTTTCCACACCTTTTCCACTAGAGGGCGATCATGCTCAAGTTGGGTTTCCTTGGCTGCTAACTCCGGTTCAATCCAGCCTCCCAGCTGGGAGAGCCTAATGTCTCCCAATTCTGCTGTGCCCTGAGCCAACAGATCCTTTCTGGGCCTCCATCCCATCCCATGTTTTTGGGTCCAAAGTGAGTTATGTTCTAGTTAAAGGAGAGCTCTCAAAAAGCTTGTCAGCACGTGTTTGGACAGTAGAGGTACATTGGTGGCAGTCAGGTAATGCACTGGTATTTTCGAGGAAGAGAGGTTTTGGAGGGTATCATTGTGACAAAAAATAAAAACAGAGAGCAGTGTCACTTCTCTCAGTGGTAGGCTCCAGGCCCCTCCCTTCCCAGCCCTCGGCCCCACTTTTATGAGGTACAGTAGGTTGGGAGGAATCTTTCCCTCTGGTCCTATGGCATGCTTGCTGGTCTCTCTGCCAAACTGTCGTGGAGACATGAAGTGTTGCTGTGTGCAGAAGAAAACACTGCCGTGCAGGGAGAGGGCGTCTTTGTGTACTTTCTCCCTCCCCCACTGGCCACCCCTGATTTTATGAAGTGCAAACCAGGACCCTGGGGCCTGGCCAGGGAAGAAACTGATAGTTGCTTCCTATATGGCAGCTGGACACATTCCTGCTCCGAGGCCAGACTCTTCAGTAATGATATATATTTTTTTTCCCTGGAAATGAAAAGTCACATCCCAGCATCCTGGGAACATAGAGCATTAAGGAAACTCCCAGGAACATAGAGCATTAAGGAAACTGCTCATTGCATGCACTCCTGTCTCCATGCAGGACTTTGTGTGACCTGGAACATGTCACATGGAAGGGACTCTGGAAAAAAAAGGAGCCAGAGTCATTTTTAGTTCCCCACATTTACCTTTTGTGTGAACCTGAAAATACACCTAATTGCGTAGAAGAAATGCATCTAGCTACAACAACAGGTGGGGGATGCAGAATTGCTTTTTGTTAAATATCTAAAGTGGAAAATGGGATCATTGTTTCTGGAGACATCTTTGGCCCAGGCAAGGTCTGTTTTGCCTGAGGCTGGGCTATGGGCCAGGTGACCCTGTGAGAGTCTCTCCAGGCTCAGAATTCCACGAAGTTGAGAATGTGGATTTGGAGACTATTTGACACAGAATGCCCCAAACTGTGCCCCTTTCCCTCCTGTATTTTTAATTCCTCCAGATTCTCCCTTCCCAGTCCTTCTAGGCCCCGTCTTCCTCCTCCACCACATAATTACTCCCTTTCTTTCATCTCCTCAGTCCCTGGCTCTTTCTCCAGCCCATAAGCTTCAGTCCAGCTGGCTGGACCTGTGCATGACACATCGTTAGCCCTCAGTGGATCTGAGCAAGCATGACAAGTCTCAGCATCATGACAGCAGCAGCCCTGCTGAGGACAGGGCTCCCACCCCTACTACCAGTGCTGCCTGGCCTGAGCCTTCCTGTGCTTCCTCCACAGGGCAGCCCATCCAGTACGCTCGCTCCACCTGCGAGGCCGGCGTGGCTGAGCTCCACATCCAGGATGCCCTGCCGGAGGACCATGGCACCTATACCTGCCTGGCTGAGAATGCCTTGGGGCAGGTGTCGTGCAGCGCCCGGGTCACCGTCCATGGTAGGAGCCTCTGGGCACCTCGATAGAAGCATCTTTCCTGCAGACACTTCTGCTTTGGAGAAAGGGCACATATGTAGAAAATGGTATCATGAGCTAAAATCCAGGGAGCAGAGGTGCACATAGCACTACTCCACACCATTACCAGCGACAGTTGCTGCAACAGAGGAGTGGCTGCTAAAACCTCTCAGGGGCAGAGGAGGGGTTCTTTAAAAAGTGCTGCACTTGAAGGTAGGAAGTGAGGGAGATGACCTCTAGGAGTTCACAGTGACAGGGGTCTGCCATCAGAAGTGGCCTTTTCCTCACCCCCTCACTCCCCTGGGGACACGGAAAGATATGAAGGAAAGAGATGAAGGCTCCCTTGGCTCCAGAAGCTCCTGGTCTGGTTGGAAGAAGACCTCACCTACTACAAAACGACCTGGGAGAGCACTCACATACTCCTTTAGCAGTTAGTCGTCTCACCAGTGACCCCTTACATGCTGGCGGACCTTGAGTCACAGTGTGCATACTGAGGTTTCCAGAGGGTCACAGGTTGTCCCCTTTCTTCCCCCGCCCCCCACTTCCACTCACAGGCCCAGGCTTGTTTTTATGCAACAGCAGCCTGTTCTTCAGTAATCTGATTATCATGGTCATCCATTCATCAGCCAAGCACTTAGTCCCCAGGAATTGCAGGGAGCCACAGACAGAAGACAGATCTGTCTGGGCTGTGCTATCCGCAGGCATGGTGACAGTTCCCACAGGAGTGCTTCTTGGGTCGAAGGCTTTCAGGTAAGCCTGATCCCACCCTTCCCCTGGGCCTATGCCCCCAGCTCCTGTGCGTGACTGGGTCCTCTGGTGCTAGCACTGGGTGCAGCGTGTCTGGTCTCCCATCAGACAAGCAGGAGAACACGTCTCTCCATTCCCTAGGGCTCAGGTCTCTCAGGAGCATCTCTGTATTATATGAGTAGCCAGTATCTGGGAGGCTGTGGGAGGAGGTTTTCCAGAAAAGGAAAAGGGAAGAAGCATTTGTGTCTGACTGCATTAAGTACTTTCACCTCACCCATATTGTCTCACTGAGACCTCAGTATCCTAGGGGACAAGGATGCTGCCCTGATTTCAGACAGAAGGCTCTGGAAGTCTCAGGAAGTGCATGTAACTTGCCTAAGCACATCACACTAGTCTGCAAAGCTGGTCCCTGGAGCCCAAAGCCTGTGACTTTCATGTCTGCGGTCAATCTATGCCCTGGCATTTTTCAGAGGGCATGTCCCCTGGCCCAAAGGGGAAGACTGGCCACTGTGGGCTAGGCGATGTCAGTCCCTTAGGGGTGAAGGAACTGGCATTGATGGGGAATGTGGCTGATGCTGGCTCCGTGAAGCTCTCTGCCAGGAGTGAGCACGCTCCCTGGGTGCTCTGATTGAAGAGATGCCTCAGCATTGAGTCGTTAATGGGGAATGGGTCCACCCCTTCCTTCCAGGAACCCCTTCACACTGGGTTCAGAGCCCATCTCTGGCCTCTGGGAATTTGCCAGCCAGATTCTGGTTTACACACTTACCCCATTTATCCTCTTAGTTCTAACTTCACAACTCATTGGGAGCCAGGTGGGAAACTCAAGAAATTGTGATAATGGGACTTCAGAGGAAACGTGAACTGCTCAGAGGCTCATCTCTTAGGGCCAGGGAGCAGGACTCACCTTCCCACTAGGGGGCTCTTGTTGGAGGCCAGCATGGCCAACCCCAGAGTCTAGCAAGGGGCAGCAAGAGTGAGAATGCTACATGCAGGGCCGCGTGGCTCAGCCTTCTGTTTTCCGAGATTCTCCTTCCATAGCCGCTGCCAAGGGCTAATCCAGTGTCTGTCCTGGCTTGCCTGTGTTTAGATTGGATTAAAGTGACCCAGCTGAGCTAAGAATCCCCCGGTGGTGGGAGTCCCAGGCGAAGGATCAAGAACTCTTTAGGACCATCCTCTGACTCCCGGGCCTATGGGGGCTGGGGCCTGAATGATCACCACCCATCGAAAAAAAAAAAAAAAAGGCACAGAGAGGTCCCAGGCAAAAACTCTGCCAAAGAAGTTTGGATTTGCTCTGAGAAGAGGCGTGCATGAGAGAACCCCCTCCCAGTGTGGGGGATTTACTGGCCTGCGAAGGCCAGACAGAGGCTCAGATACCATAAATGGTGAACAAGGCTGAGGATGCAGCCACACGCTCAGGCCTGGCAGCGTTTGGGCTCTTTTGGCACAGGATTGGGGCAGGGCGAGCCTGGCACAGTGACACCCCTGGCACAGTGCCCTGAAACAGGAGACTTGGGGCTGCTCCCTGCACTGTCCTCCACTGTGGAGTTTTTCTGAGTTGATTGGCAGCCCTGTTGGCTCTGGGTCCTCCAGGGGCCCTGTGGACTGGGGGGAGATGGTCACAGTAGAGGTGTGTGTTCCCTGAGGCATTGATGGCTGCTCCACCTCTCCCTTAGCTGTCCAGGCCCAGCCCTCCATTGCCTTAGTGTGGCACCAGGCCGTGGTGGGGAGCATGGATGTGGAGCCAGCAGCCTGGGTGTGAGTCCTGCTCTGCCACTTACTGGCCCTGCACCCTAGCATTAGTTAGCATTCTAGACCTCACCTTCCTCTTGTCTGAAATGGAGATGCTGACAGTCACGGTACTGTGAGGATTAAGTAAATGAATGTGCAAAGTATCCCCAGAGCATAGGAGTGTTTAGATTGGATTAGAGTGACCCAGCTGAGCTAAGAGTCCCCCGGAGGTGGGAGTCCCAGGTTTGTGCTGTGCTTATGATTGTCCAGCAGAGCCCACCTTTAAACAAGATACAATCCTTGCAAATGCCAAGACTGAGGAGGGGTTTTTCCAGAGGATCCACTTTGCCACAGTATTGTTTGTTGGGGGAAGAGAATCAGAGGAGGGAAGTGTCCAGCCAGACACAAGCCACAGATGCACGCGCCTCCTTTCAAGGGCTGTGGCCACAAGGTGGCGCCGTGCAGCAACGCATGTCCCCCCTGTTGTCTTCTCTGAGGGGTGGTTGCGGGGCAGCTCCGCTGGAAGCAAGCTTATTCCGAGAGCTCAGCAGATACTGCGCCAAAGGCCAGATGCCGGGGCTCTTCTCACCTTTCGTCTTTTGCTGAGATTTTGCAATCGTCGAGATTGCTGGTGCAGCCCTCAGACACGATTTCTGTGGTCCTCCCTTTATGCTTTCTCTGTCTCCCCTCCTTAGTGACTCTTCTCCTCCAAATCCTGGAAACTCCCACAGATGTCACTTTCTCTGGGAAAGCCTACCCTAATCACCCCAGAATGCATTCCCTGAACACCATGTGCTTCCAGCATGACACTTATTTATCAACAAGTCTTTACTGCGTGCCTGTATGTATCAGTGCCAGGCATTGTTCTGGGGAAACTGCAGTCGACAGGACAGCTGAGGGCCCTGCCTGCATGGTGCTTACATTCTGATGGGAATGCGGGCAGCAGTCAGTACCCGGCCTCATTTCAAATGCTGGCATGTGCTATTAAGAACATGAGCAGGTCACAAAGGAATGATTACCGAGAGAAAAAGCCAATGAGTGGCGCATGTGAATCGAGGAGGGTGAGAGGGTGCATCTTTAGTGCCACGAGGAAGGAAGCCTCAGAGGTGTCAGTGGCCCGGGGAAAGAGAGCTCCAGGCAGGTAGCACAAGTGCAACGCCCTGAGTTGAGAGCAAGTTTGGCCCGTTCAAGGAGCAGCAAGGTGGCCTCCGTGCCTGCAGCAAAGTAGACGGGGCAGTGTGATAGAAAGTGAGTTCAGAAAGGCAGGGGCACACCACGCAGGGCCTCTGGAGGTGAGGAGAAAGCATTTTACTCCATGAAAATTCACTTTCATTTTACTCTACTTGCTTGTCTAATTATCTTCCTCTCCAGACTGGAAGTTCCCTGCAGGGAGGGAACACATGGTACTGTGTATAGAGCCAGGCCTGCCGTGGGAGCCTGCATTCCCTGAATGGAGGAGAGCACAGAGGTTGCTGAATCTCCCCTGGAGTGCAGGGAGACATTCCCTAGACTTCCTCACCCTTCTGGGGACTCAGTGCCCATTAGGGTGTGCAGGAAATCTACCAGTTACCTTCAAGAGTCCCTCAACAGGGCTGGGTGCAGTGGCTCAAGCCTGTAATCCCAGCACTTTGGAAGACCAATGCAGGTGGATTGCTTGAGACCAGGAGTTCAAGACCACTCTCGGCAACATGGTGAGACACCATCTCCACAAAAAATATAAAAATTATCTGGGTGTGGTGGCTCATGCCCCTAGTCCCAGCTACTCAGGAGGCTGAGGCAGGAGGATTGCTTGAGTCTGTGAGGTCGAGACTGCAGTTGCAGTGAGCTGTGATCACACCACTGAACTCCAGTCTGGATGACAGAGCAAGAGAGAGAGAGAGAACTTCAACAAATATTTCTTCAAAGAAAGAAAGAAAGAAAAAGAAAAGAGTCCCTCAACAAATATTCCTCCTTTCCCCAACACAGGCTAGATAGTTAACCAAGCAATGAATGTTTTTCCTTCTGACCCGGGATGAGTCTGAAAGATGATGAATTCAAATTCCTGCAGAGCCCAGGAAGATCTGAAATAGAGTATATATTTCACAGCATTTGGACTGAGTCGTTGCTGGGGGGCTTCCTTGGGCTAGAATATTTTACATTTACTTCCCCCTGGAGTATCCCCATCAAGGCTAAAATTCTTCAGTGTCTAGATTTATTAATAGCCTGCTAGTTGTGCCCATTTTGACATAGTTTCTCAGCCTAATGGTTTATTTATTTAACTGAAGGCCTGGGGGCCTGTTAAAGGCATCTAAGGGCATAAAATGTGGGTAAGTCAAAAATACAAAAAGATGATCTCTAGACCAGATAATAAAATAGGACAAGCATATTTTTTAGAGGATTTGTTTTGATGCAGAGCCTCTAATGAAGACAACAGGCACCAGTGAAGTCAGCGTTTACTCGGCAATGAGTAGAGGCACAGTTTGTTTTCAGATTAATACCAGGCCCTCTGCGGGGTAGCCTTGAGCCACCTCCTTTGTCTTCCCAGGTTATGCACAGGTACTTTGGACACTATGCAGTCTGTCCAGTTGACATAAGGTATGGACCCTGACCTTCTTGAGCTTAAAAACACTGACAACTTTTTTGTATATACATATACTTTAAGTTCTGGGGTACATGTGCAGAATGTGCAGGTTTGTTACATAGTTATACACATGCCATAGTGGTTTGCTGCATCCATCACCCTGTCACCTACAGTAGGTATTTCTCCTAATGCTATCCCTCCCCCATTCCCCCCGACACCCTGACAGGCCCTAGTGTGTAATGTTCCCCTCCCTGTGTCCATGTGTTTTCGTTGTTCAGCAACCACTTATGAGTGAGAACATGCAGTGTTTGGTTTTCTGTTCTTATGTTTGCTGAGAATGATGGTTTCCAGCTTCATCCATATCCCTGCAAAGGATATGAACTCATCCTTTTTATGGCTGCATAGTATTCCATGGTGTGTGTGTGTGTGTGTGTGTGTGTGTGTGTGTGTGTGTGTGCGCGCGCGCCACATTTTCTTTATCCAGTCTGTCATTGATGAGCATTTGGGTTGGTTCCAAGTCTTTGCTATTGTGAACAGTGCCACAATAAACATAGGTGTACATGTGTCTTTATAATAGAATGATTTATAATCCTTTGGGTATATACCCAGTAATGGGATTGCTGAGTCAAATGGTATTTCTAGTTCTAGATCCTTAAGGAATCGCCACACTGTCTTCCCCAATGGCTTAACTAATTTACAGTGCCATCAGCAGTGTAAAGGCGTTCCTATTTCTCCACATCCTCTCCAGCATCTGTTGTCTCCTGATTTTTTAATGCTTGCCATTCTAACTGACATGAGAGGGTATCTCATTGTGGTTTGGATTTGCATTTCTGTAATGACCAGTGATGATGAGCCTTTTTTCATATGTTTGTTGGCTGCATAATGTCTCCTTTTGAGATGTGTCTGTTCATTTCCTTTGTCCGCTTTTTGATGGAGGTTTTTTTTTTTTTTTTTTTTTTTTTTTCCTGTAAATTTGTTTAAGTCCTTTGCAGATTCTGGACATCAGCCCTTTGTCAGATGGGTAGATTGCAAAAATTTTTTCCCATTCTATAGGTTGCATGTTCACTCTAATGATAGTTTCTTTTGCTGTGCAGAAGCTCTTTAGTTTAATTAGATCTCATTTGTCTGTTTTGGCTTTTGTTGCCATTGCTTTTGGTGTTTTAGTCATGAAGTCCTTGCCCATGCCTATGTCCTGAATAGTACTGCCTATGTTTTGTTCTAGGGTTTTTATGGTTTTCTTGTAGGGATTTTATGGTTTTAGGTCTTATGTTTAAATCTTTAGTCCATCTGGAGTTAATTTTTTATAAGGTGTAAGGAAGGGATCCAGTTTTAGCTTTCTGCATATGGCTAGCCAGTTTTCCCAACACCATTTATTAAACAGGGAATCCTTTCCCCACTGCTTGTTTTTGCACTAAAAACTTTTTAAATACTTACGTTGGCTACAGAGAAACTTATTGAAGAAGAATAAATACCAGTTTTAATTTACCTTTTTTATATATATTAAGAAGCTTAATTTATCCAAAACATCTGTCCACAAGCTTTTAAACTCTAAAAAGGCAAGCAATTAATTATATGTTAATTTATAACCAATATTTTCATTTTAGGTAGGTTGAGTACAGAATTAGATTTGTGTACCATGTGGGTTCTTCATGTTACAGAAAGACGTCTGAGCATATACGTGTACATTTGTGCCCATACCATAGAACTTGAACTTCATTTTATTGATAGGGCCATTATAGGGCTTTATAACTATCCACCTCGACAGCCCATAGTTGGTGGTACTTACTTGGAGTCCTAGATCAAGAATGCTATCCAGAATCACAGCATTGGGTTCCTAGTGGCAAAATGTGACCCATGTGATCACAGTGTAACTGAGAGTGTGGTTTCCAGGCCCGCACTGGGAGGGACCATTGAGTGGTTTGGATGCCAAACCTTTATGTTTAGAGCATGATTATAACTTCTAAGACAGTAAAAAGACTGTGGTTACAGTGATCCTTGCTTCCCAGCCAGCAACCCTATCATTACTGGTCAGAGATATTTTTTGGTATTATACGTCATTGTTCCTTTCATTCTTTTCCTCGCACACTTCTCTTCCCATTTGCTTCTTAAGTTCCAGGAGGAAGGAAGGCCAAAAGAGAACAGACTATGGGAGGAAAAGTCTTTTTTATCCCACAAAGTAGCCATTTTGCTGACTTCAAGAAGGTTCTGTTTGGTTAGGAAACAGCCTTTTGTTTAAGGGGAATTCAGATGCCCGGGGATTTACAGCTTGCTCAAACACCCTGGAAATGGAAAGGGACTGCGCTGCGTGTCAGCAGGGAGAAAGTAACCCTCCTTTGATGAATCCTCCAGAGTTGACAATCCTGGAATTTAGAGAAAGGAGGAGGCTGGGGATGATCCCTGGACCATGCTGGATTTTGAACTCCAAATACAGGAAGATGGGGAAACTGTGCTTCCATGGTGCCCCCTCAATTGGTGATCTATTGAATTTCCATAGTATAACAGGGTTTGGAGTGAGTCAGAATTGCTGTTGGAATGATATTTTGCATTGTAATAACTAAGGAATACAGCTCATGTTCGGAGCCTAAGGAAAATATTTGGTAGCTCCAAGATTAAGGCAAATGTGCATTGAATGCAAATTCGGATCCATGAGCAAGTGGCTTCAGAAAGTAGCAAGTTGACCAGCAAATGTTGACAGGTGGAAAAAACACTTATAAGGAGAAATTCAGAATTTAGTTGTTTTTCCTGCTAAAACCATAGAAAGAAAAGAAAGAGCCGTGAAGGGAAAACAGGAGAATTATTGTAGTGTAGAAGGAGATGCCACGATCACGGCCAGCCACCGGGACAAAGGCAGCAGTAGGTACCGGGACAAAGGCAGCAGTGGGTTCCTAGTGTCAGATCCCAGAGGAGCTGAAGGCCTCGCTCCTGGTGCTGGGTTTGAAGAACAGGCTTTACTGGTTATTTTAGAAAAAGAATTAGTGCAAGAGGTAACAAACTGCTCCTGTTTTGTGAGTGTATAACTCTTCCTCTAAATAAGAGCTTACTGAAACACCATGTCAGGTGTCAATTTATATTAGGGTTTTTAAAATAACACCACTCTCAATTTGTGTTTTTAAGAAGGAATTGTTTTGATAGGAAAAGTGTAATTGGCTAGAAAAGCTGGTTTGTTTTGTTTAATTCTCATGACAACTCCACTCAACACTTCGGAACTCACTTTACAGATGAAAACAGTGATGCTCAGGAAGTTGTGCCACTGCCCACAGGAGCCCAGCCCGTCAGCAGCAGCAGGCCTCCACCCGCTTCCACCCATTTGCTTTCTGCTGGGCTGCTCTGGGATCCTGATCTGTCATTTGTTAGATGCTTTTGCTCCACCAGAGCAATCATTTCATGTTTAATTTCATGATGAGGAGCTGTCTTCAAAAACAACTTCTAATGTGTCAAAAACAGCCAAAATGGCAAGGGCGGAAAAAATCCATGTGTCAGTGGAACGATAAAAGGGGGTGAGTTTGTGTATATCTGGCTCTGCCTCTCATTCTTTCCCCCTTCCTTTCCTTTCCTTGCCCCACCCCTTCCCCACATCCCCTCTCTCTGTCTTTCTCTTCTCTCACTCTCTCTGTTCTTCCCTTTCTCCCATTCTTGCTCTTTCTTAAGTCCTGTTAATAGCTTCGTCTATGTGGCATCATTTTTACTTATCAGGAGTCTGCTTATTCTTAGCCATAATGCTTGTCTTTCCCATTGGAGGAGGCCCAATTAATGCTTTTCCATTCTGTCAAAATGAGACAGTGGCAGTTAATGACTGAGTCTGTGAGTAAACTGGCTAACACCAAGTAACAGAGCAACAGAAATGCCCTTTAGATCCGTAATCCTAGGCAAGGAAAGCAAAGAGACTCAGCCCTTCCTGCACTCCAGAAGGAAGAGTGGTCTCAGTCTCAGCAGAGCAGCCGGAAGCATGGCTGTGGGGAACCCCGGGGTATAGATAGAGTGGCCCCATTTGAGCTGGGCAGATCTGTCACTGGGTCCTGGTGAACCATCCCTTGCTATTTGTGTGCCAAGGCCAATGTGTGTCCTCCCCACATGTAGTGTGGGGCTCTCTGAGACAGCCTTGTCACTGGAGGCCTCTCACCTCAGACCCTGGTCCTTAACCCAAGATGATGCTAGAAGGAGGCTGAAGGACAAGCAGGGAAGAGCGACTCCTGGGGTCAGGGGTAGCTCCGGATGTGAGTGCGAATGATGACAGAAAGCTCCTCACAGAATTGAAGAGACCTGCCTCTGCTCCCAGGACAGTCAAGGGAAAGCACCCCAACCAGGACCCCACCAGCAGCATCCCCCTCCTCATGGGCCATTGCAGCCCCAGGACCCGAAGACAGGCAAGCTTCTTTCTCTGAGCCTCAGCTCCCTCCACTGTAAAACAGGCACATTCTTCCCAGTACTTCCGAGATGCTGAGGGTAACACTGCATGAGCTGTGAACACCTTTGGGGATCCTGGAGCGCTGGGCTTTACAAGGAATCATTGTTATGTGAGAGTTTTGGTTTGGGGGCTTTTCTCATTGTAGTTATTAGCAGGTTGAATTTCCACAACCAAAGGAGTCAGTTGAGTTGGGAAAGTCAGAAAACATTGATTTTTATATTTCTTGTGTGCCGTATATTGTTCTAGCCGTTTTGTATGTTATTTTTTAATCATCTAAAACCCTGCAATATTACCACGCATTAGACTGATGATGCAGACATCATATTTTTCAGTATTGTGTTACCATGAGTTTAGAGGAGAGAACACTGAGGCTGGCTTTGGGAAGGTTGCTTCAGATCACACAGCCAGGGCCATGAGTTAAGAACACCAGTTTCCATCTGTCCCTTCTCATTTTACCTAAGTCCACAGAAGAGTGCACATAAGCTAATACAGAGTCTAGAATCCAGAGATGAGGCAGAATAATTTATTTGGCTTTAGAATGATTTGAAATACAAACACATGCACGTGCATGCATGCACAGATGACACACACACGCACATATATACACACGCACACACACAAGCACACACACACATTGCCCTTTTCACCTGGCTTGTCTGTTCTGCTTTAGTTTTTCTCAGTTGCCAAGGATCTAGGATGTGGGTCAGCTGACAGTGTGTTTGTCCTGGAGTGGTCACCATGGGCACCATCGGAGGAGACTGGTTCCCTTTGAAGAGACGCCTGCGTAACATCCCAGCCTTGTTGTCAGAAGGCCTGGGCATGAGCTCTGGGTCTGCCCACACTGGCTCCATGATGTTAGCCAAGTCACTTCACCTTAGTTAAGTTTCTCTCCTGGACTCTACCCCAGTATAGTGGGTTAGGACTGGGGTCCCACCCTTCCAGTCTGAAAACAGGCTCATTCTGAACATTTACTCCCAATCATTTCTATCTTTTCCATCTTCCCTTCGTTCTTGCTGTAGGGCTTCAGGGAACAAAACACAGGGCCGGAGGCAATGCGTGACACCAGGACTAAATGTCTGCCGATCTGCCGGTTCCCCAAAAGTTCACTCACTCATCTCCTGGAGGGGGCGCAATGAAAGCTTGTCCTCAATTTATGTTGAGATATATCCCATGATACGCTTTTTTCTTTTTTTTCTCTCTGTCTTTTTTCTTTCTTTTTTTTAAATTGTACTTTAAGTTCTAGGGTACATGGGCAGATTGTGCAAGATTGTTATATAGGTATACACATGCCATGGTGGTTTGCTGCATCCATCCCCCTGTCACCTACATTAGGTATTTTTCCTGATGTTATCCCTCCCCAGTTCCCCAACCCCCAACAGGCCCTGGTGTGTGATGTTCCCCTCCCTGTGTCCATGTGTTCCCATTGTTCAACACCCACTTATGAGTGAGAACATGTGGTGTTTGGTTTTCTGTTCTTGTGTCAGTTTGCTGACAATGATGGTTTTCAGCTTTATCCACGTCCCTGCAAAGGACATGAACTTTTTTATGGCTGCATAGTATTCTATGGTGTATATGTGCCACATTTTCTTTATCCAGTGTATCACTGATGGGCATTTGGGTTGGTTCCAAGTCTTTGCTATTGGAAACAGTGCCACAGTGAACGTACATGTGCGTCTTTATAATAGAATGATTTATCATCCTTTGAGTATATACTCAGTAATGTATCCCATGATATTTTTAAGCAACACACTTGTATTACTAACAGTATTTGCCTCAGATCATACAGAAATGAGTCCACAACTTTGAGT
>CAUYQU010050271.1:0-130525 GCA_963574635.1 Cheracebus regulus | reverse complement strand
AATCCCATTCTCTCTCCCTCTTTCTCTTCCTCTTTCTTTCTATCTTTCATTCTTTTTTTCTTTCTTTTGCTGTTTCTTTCTTTCTCCTTTTCTCTCTTTTTCTAAAATCTCTTCCTCTTTCTTTCTCTTTCATTCTTTTTTTCTTTCTTTAAAAAAAAAAGAATATATGTTTTAATTCATAAAGCTTCCAAACTTTGAACTGAACAGTATTGATGATAAGCAGAAGAGGACAAATGGAGCTTTTAAAAACCAAATTAATTATTATACAGCATGAAGATTAATCCAAGATTAGCTTCATTCTCAGATATGGAATTTTTCTCTGTGTTGTATCTTTGATTAAATTGAGAATATAGAAAATTTCTTTTCTATCCTCTTTAAATACATCCCTGTTATTTTTTCTGTAGTTCAGATAGATCTGATAAAATAACAGTGTTTCTGTCCTGAAATTAAAACTAGTAAAAATTGGTTTATGAACCCTCTGTTTTGAAATCAGGTTATATTTCAGTTCTTAATATCAGTTTTTATAAACTCTGTATTAAATTTAATGTGTCATTTTTTAAGATTCCTGGTAGAGAAAACATTGCAATAAGTTTAAATGGTTATATTATGTGTATGGCATTTTGGTAAAGGATTTTTAGATTAACAACTGAATTTTCAAACTTCTTTTCTGGAAAAGATGGAGTAAATGTTACCTGACTAGTTTTTCTGTTGTATACAACTGTCAAATTGTACAAAATACACAAAACAACTGTTTTCAGATATGGGACAATAGGAGGATCATGACCATAAATGCTGAAATCAAGTAAATGCACAAAGTCAACCTATGAGTTTCTATTCATAACACTTTTGAGACCAAACAGCAAGGAGATAGAGCCCAAGCAAAGCAAAAACATCTCTGTGATCTAAGTAGGCGGGCAGAATCAGAGTTTGAGGCTTTTGTGGTGACTAGAATTTATAGGACAGGGACCATAGAAGTTGGAGCTATATAGAAAAGAACTCTAGTAATCTATGAAGAGTAGCCCTTGTGTATTAGGCTCAGTGCTTAGCTGTACATACATATATGCCTCCACATTGCCTTAAAGGAAATAACTGCTAAACATTTTTGTAGCAAAGGAAGAATCTGCAAGTTGCAAAGTACTTAGAAGCATTAGAGTTCTGAACAACAATAGTGAAGAGATCTCCCTGAAAACCCTGGGTATTCAACTGAGAACCCAGAAAGAAAGAGCATTAGAAATACGGCTGTTCTAGACACCTTCTAATTACCTTTAGATTATACTGTAAGGTGTCAGGTTCATCTGTCTGTAAATTAACTGTCTACCAGAACAAAGTTTATTTTTTTAAGGGAAAATCACAATTTAGGTGATTTTCCATATCAACACAAATACGAGAAGGTCCTTAATATATCAATATATCAATACTCAACACCATCAATATAAATAGAGGATAGTGCTTTACGATTAAATGAGGTTAATTCCAGGAATTTAAGATTAGTTTAATATTAAAAACCAATCTGTAATTCAGTTAAGGAAAAAAGAATTAAATATCTTGATAAATGACAAAAATCAATTGACAAAATTCAAAACCGATTCATAATAACTTGCAACATAAACGAGTAAGAAGAAACATCCCCAGTCTGTTAAAAGATATTCATAAGTACCCCCTTACTGAATATGCAAACACTAACCTTGTTCATGTTAAGATTAGCAGTGAGGTAACGATATCCATTCTCAGTACTATGATGCAAACTTTGCCAGAGGCCCCACTCAGAGTTACTTATCAAGGAATCTGTTAGAATGTTAGGAAAGGAAGAAGTAAGTCTGTATTTATAGATAACATAATTGTATACATTTTTAAAAAGTCTACAATAAAAATCTAGAATACAAAATCACAATTTGAAAAGAAGAAAATGGGGTGAAATAAAAACAAGTGGCAAGTACTTCCAAAGGGTATTCAGGTTTCTTGAGTCAGTCATCCAACTTGTCTATAAGTTTGTACTTGTTTCAAAACAAAGAATGGAGAAACAATAAAACATAATTTCTGTGTGTTAGTGATTTAAGAAAAATCAGCTAAAACACCATTAAAATCTTTAAAACTTTGCACAATCATAAACTTAATGAATATTGTGAAATTCTCTAATACTGAATGATACAACATTACTAAAAGACATTTGAAAGACCTAAATAAATGAAAGCTATTCCATGATTTTAAATATAAAAGATTAATATTGTGAAGATAACCAATTCAACCCGTTTAATCATAATTTTAATATAATCCCAATTAAAATCCCTTCTGATTCTTCTTGTAGAAACAGACAAGCTGTTTTTAAAAATTAATATGGAAACAAAACATACCTGATCAAGTCAAAGCAATCCTGTAAAAGAACAAAATTGAAGGAATTAGCCCTACATGATTTCAAGAATAAATAAAAAGCCACAAAAACCTGGAGATGCTAGTGGAGGGATAAGGACCACAAATAAATCACTAAATTGAATGATTTCTAGAGAACAGGCTCACATTTATATGATTGATTTATTTTCTACACAGGTGCCAAAGCAGTTCAGTGCAGAAAAATGGAGCTGAAACAACTGACATCCCTATTGGGGAAAAAAAAAAATGATGTTTGACATCTTATATCATATTCTAAAATCAATTTGGGATAAATCATAGCCCTAAACTTAAAAGCTAATACTGTCATTGTTCTAGGGGAAAATATGAAATAAAACTTTACTGGACTGACTAAGCCAAAAGCTCATTAATTATGAAACAATAAATTGGACATCAGTAAAATTAGATAGTTCTCATCAAAGACACCATTAAGGAAATGTATATGTAAACTATAGTCTGGAAGAAAATATTTTGCAAAATGTGTATCAGACAAAAACACATATAAAGAAATTCTGTATCTCAGTAATAAAAACACAACCCGATAAAAACATTAAAACGTGAACAGTTACTTATAAGGAAGATAATGAACATATGAAAAAGTACTCAACATTTGGCCAGGTATGGTGGCCCATCCTTGTAATTTTGGTAATTTGGGAGGCTGACATGAGAGGATCACTTGAGGCCAAGGGTTCAAGACCAGCCTGGACAACTAAATGCGATCCCATTTTTATATAAAAAATTTAAAAATAAATAAAAGTACTCAACTTCATTAGACATTAGAGAAATATGGATTACAATTATAATGATATAATACACATCATTAGAATGACTACAGTAAAATAACAAAAAACTGACAACATTAACTGTTAAAGAGGATGTGAAGAACAAAATTTCTCATTCTTTGCAGGTGGGAATGTAAAATAAGATTACATTAATATTTAAGTTCAAAGTGAAGTTAAACATATATGTAAACACAACATTTTATATATAAATAAGGAGACATATACAGAAATAAACATTATAGGCCCGGCTTCGTGGCTCGCGCCTGTAATCCCAGCACTTTGGGAGGCCAAGGCAGGTGGATCACCTGAGGTTGAGAGATTGAAACTAGCCTGACCAACATGGAGAAACCCCGTCTCTACTAAAAATACAAACTTAGCCAGGCATGGTGGCACATGCCTGTAATCCCAGCTACTTGGGAGGCTAAGGCAGGAGAATCACTTGAACCTGGGAGGCAGAGGTTGCAGTGAGCTGAGATCAGACGACTGCACTCCAGCCTGGGCAGCAAAGAAAGAGAGACTCTGTCTTAAAAAAAAAAAATTGCCTACCACTCTACCACTTTGGGAGGATGTGGGAAGGATGGCTTGAGGCCACGAGTTCGAGACCCACCTGGGCAACGTAGTGAGACAGCATCTTCATTTTTAAATAAAAAATTAAAGTAAAAATTTAAAAATCGGCCTATATCCTTTGACAAAATTCAGCAGCCCTTTATGCTAAAAACTCTCAATAAACTAGGAATCAAAGGAACATATCTCAAAATAATAAAAGCTGTTTTACCACAAACCTACAGCCAATATCACACTGAATGGGCAAGAACTGGAAGCATTTCCTTTGAAATCTGGTGCTAGACAAGGATGCCCTTTCTCATCACTCCTATTCAATATAGTATTCGAAGTTCTAGCCAGAGCAATTAGACAAGAAAAAAAAATAAAAGGTATTCAATTAGGAAACGAGGAAGTCAAATTGTCTCTATTTGCAGATGGCATGATTATATATTTAGAAGACCCTATCATCTCAGCCCCAAATCTCCTTAAACTGATAAGCAACTTCAGCAAAGTCTCAGGATACAAAATGTGCAGAAATCACAAGCATTCGTGTACACCAATAACAGACTAACAGCCAAATCATGAGTGAACTCTCATTCACAATTGCTACAAAAAGAATAAAATACCTAGGATACAACTAACAAAGGATGTAAAGGACTTCTTCGAGGAGAACTACAAACCACTGCTCAAGCAAATAAGAAAGATCACAAATGGAGAAACATTCCATGCTCATGGTTACAAAGAATCAATATCGTGAAAATGGCCATACTGCCCAAAGTAATTTATAGATTCAATGCCATCCCCATCAAGGTACCAATGACCTTCTTCACAGAACTGGAAAAAACCACCTCAAACTTCGTATGGAAACAAAAGAGAGCCCACGTAGCCAAGACAATCCTAAACAAACAAAGCTGGACACATCACAATACCTGACTTCAAACTATACTGCAAGGCTACAGTAATCAAAATAGCATGGTACTAGTACCAAAACAGAGATATAGACCAATGGAACAGAACAGAGGCCTCAGAGGCAACACCACACATCTACAACCATCTGATCTTTGACAAACATAACAAAAACAAGCAATGGGGAAAGGATCCGTATTTAATAAATGGTACTGGGATAACTGGCTAGCCGTGTGCAGAAAACAGAAACTGGACCCCTTCCTGACACCTTTCACTAAAACAGACCCATCCAAAAGTGGGCTAAGGATATGAACTGGCATTTTTCAAAAGAAAACATACATAAGGCCAACAAACATATGAAAAATGCTCATCATCACTGGTTATTAGAGAAATGCAAATAAAAACCACATTGAGATACCATCTCACACCAGTTAGAATGGCAATCATTAAAAAATCTGAAGACAGACTGGGCACGGTGGCTCATGCCTATAATCCCAGCACTTTGGGAGGCCGAGGCAGGTGGATCACGAGGTCAAGAGATCGAGACCATCCTGGTCAATGTGGTGAAACCCTGTCTCTACTAAAAATACAAAAATTAGCTGGGCATGGTGGCGCACGCCTTTAGTCCCAGCTACTCGGGAGGCTGAGGCAGGAGAATTGCTTGAACCCAGGAGGCGGAGGTTGCGGTGAGCTGAGAT
The DNA here is from genome assembly GCA_963574635.1 of Cheracebus regulus. NCBI lineage: Eukaryota > Metazoa > Chordata > Mammalia > Primates > Pitheciidae > Cheracebus > Cheracebus regulus. The sequence goes on along the minus strand of CAUYQU010050271.1, from coordinate 125,211 downwards.
CGCGCCATTGCACTCCAGCCTGGGTAACAAGAGCGAAATTCCGTCTCAAAAAAAAATCTGGAGTCAACAGATGCTGGAGAGGTTATGGAGAAATAGGAACACTTTTACACTGTTGTCGAGAGTATAAATTAGTTCAACCATTGTGGAAGACAGTGTGGCAATTCCTCAAAGACTCAGAAATAGAAATTACATTTGACCCAGCAATCCCATTACTGGATATATATCCAAAGGATTATAAATCATTCTGTTAGAAAGATACATGCACATGTATGTTCATTGCAGCACTGTTTACAATAGCAAAGACCTGGAACCAACCCAAATGCCAATGATAGACTGGACAAGGAAAATGTGGCACATATACACCATGGAATACTATGCAGCCATAAAAAAGGATGAGTTCATGTCCTTTGTAGGGACATGGATGAATCTGGAAACCATCATTCTCAGCAAACTGACACAAGAACAGAAAATCAAATACTGCATATTCTCAGTCATAGGCAGGTATTGAACAATGAGAACACGTGGACACAGGGAGGGGAGCATCACACACTGGGGTCTGTTGGAAGGGGGCAGGGGAGGCAGAGTGGGAGATGGGGAGGTTGGGGAGGGATAACATGGGGAGAAATGCCAGACACAGGTGACGAGGGGAGGGAGGCAACAAAGCACCTTGCCATGTATGTACCTATGCAACAATCCTGCATGATCTGCACATGTACCCCAGAACCTAAAGTACAATTTAAAAAAATTGCCTAAATATTTTGTAGTTAATTAGAGGTAGCCCTTCTAGATAAGGATATTCTGAATATTTTCATTGCATACAGTTAACTGCAAAGAAATGCTTCAATAGAAAATAGGTATAGTAGTCCTATCATACTTTTGATTTGTCACCTTGTTAATATTTTAATATATTTTATTCTATGTATGGAGTTAAAAAGATTTCCATTCTGTTAATTGAAATAATGAGACTAACAATAACACATGAAGTTTTGGGCTCTCATGGGTTCTACCAATAATTGGTGGTACTAACAAGCAGTGGCACTGGAATCTATTTTATTTCTCTGTTTTACAGATATCAAGAATGGTTAATGCTTGGATGCAAATGGAGAATAAAGAAATGATTCAGTTAGATGTTTTTTCTAATATTTTCATGTAATGAATATCTATGGGGAAAAATGCTCTGAAAAGAGAAAGTGGTCAATTATAATGTAGTAATAAGGATTTAGAGAAATTAGTATTTAAAAACCTATAAATAATTTATTATTAACAATTTGGATGGGTACTTCTGCTTCTAGAAAAGCCCCTAACACATTGTTATTAATCTTTCTTAATTTGAATACTTTTATTATAGAATCATTTCTTTGAGAAAACTACAAGTATTTTATGTCATTAAATGTTAATGGTATGACTAAAACTTGTTCTATCTACATATATTTAACTTGGGGTCAAATTAGTCTAATTTTGCTTTTAGCAATATGATTTTGGCTCTGATCTGATGCAAGACTGTTTTGAAGTGACACATAATTTTGTCATTTCAAATGTTTGGTATTTTTTCTCAAAGACGGATGTACTAAAAAGAAAAAAACTGGCCATGATTATGAATAAAATATTGAAAGAATGTCCACTTTTTAATTTTATTCCTGGCTGTTTGCCCAGTTCCTTTGAAGGACTTAATAATTTTGTCCCTCAATGATGCCTAGAGGTGAAAAGAGACAGTGTCTGGTGGCTCAAAACAGTTTGAATGAGGTAATCAAACAGAGCTGGAAAATGATCTCTCATGCCTGGTGAGGCACTGCTGGGAATTCTGAAAGAGTTCACCAAAGAAAAGACTTTATAATTAAATTATCATTTAGTCCCTATTCTCTACTTACTAATTCAGATTAACTCAATAATGACAGTGAGATCTCTCAGGGTATTTCACCAGTTAAAGAGACGGAAAAAAAAATCCTGATGATAACTATGTTTAAAAAAGATTAAATTGATATATGCTCATTTTGGTCTTTAGATGCTTCATGGAGTTAATTGTTTTGTTTCAGAAATATGAGATGACATCAGATACCTGGCTCTCTAAGCAGGTATAGTATAGGTGGTCTGTCACATTTTGGCCATTGTGTCCATCCTTATGTTCACCCCTTTCTTATGTGATAACTTTGTGTGAAAAAGTATGAGTTTAAGGCTTTGCTAGGTGTGAAAGGGTGATTCTTTTTCATTGAAAGGATCACTTATGATTTGGGCTTTCTATGATATCATTTGTGAAAAGGTTATTTCTGTTTTTTTATGAGACATAAATTGCAGAATAATTGTCAGAATAACTTTTTAAAATATTTTATGTAAGTATACTTCTGTGTGGATGAAGGAGAAAAAACTCAGGACCTAACCAAAGTGTTCATTAGAATTGTTCTTAAAAATTGACCAGACCTCTACCAAAATTGATCATGGAGATTATTTAAATAAATGCTTCTCTTATTAGTTGTATTCTAGCTCACAATTCTAGTTTGTGACATAAATGAGGCTGGAATTAAGAACACGACGGAGTAAAAACCTGATCACTGTTACAGGGTCTCCTCCTGGACAATTCAGAAGGAAACACAATAGCTTAATTAAATATAGCTGAATTCATTTTACTCTTAACTCCATTACTGCTTTTTTGCAAAGGGAAATAATATGCGTAGTATGGTTTGCTTTGGTTTTCTTTTTGTTCTTTAAAGTCCTCTTTTATTTTGTATTCTTTCTCTAGGTGTCTATGGTGTTAATGACCACCCATATTTTGAGACTTTCACATTTATCGAGACACTTCAATGAGTTCTGAAATATCTAAATTTATGCTTACCATCTCCTCCTAAATCTGTAAAAATAGCTTCATACTCCCCAGGTCGAAACTGAACACATTCTTCTTTTAGTCAGTCTTACTTATTTTTATCATAGGAGTCAATGACGTAATTATCCATTCAGATCTTAAAACTATTTACCTAATAGTCATCCTTGAATCTTTTCTCATTTTTATCTATATATGTAATTAACATGTAAAGATTTTACTTTGATTTTACTTTTAAATATTTCTTAAGTCAATTGATTTTTCTCTAATATACAAACACTGTCCATGTTCAAACTACAGATACAGCAAGTCTCAAGCCCTCAGGCACCTGCCAATCTGTTCATGCTGCAGGCTGGTTGAGTGACCTTTTTAAAATATGCATTTAATTGTTGCTGCTAACATTCTCCTCATACTTGCACTTCTATAACTCAAAGAAATTTCCTCTCTTCTTTCTGTCATTCAGATAAGACTAGCATCCCTGAAAGGGCCATAAGGGATTAAATTGAAAACTTTTTCAACTCTGTGTCATATAATCATTTTACCTATTTTCTCCAGTCTAACTACATGGACCCTCATACACACAGGGACTTCATTAGTGCCCTTCCTTCTAAACAAAATTCCCTGAAACTTCCTTATTTGAAGCCTATTTATTTTTCAAACTTTGGTTTAATCAACTAATTAAGAAATCACTTCCTCTAACTAGCCTAACCAAATCACATCTCCCAATAAAAGTTATATGAATGCCAAATGTAATCCTCATGTAACACTTACACAATTATTGCTATGTTTTTTGGTTTTTGGTTTTTTGCTAAGTTACAAGAGCATGGGGATGTTTATATTTTGCTCCTAATTGTAAACCAAATGCCTAGTATAGAATTCAATATGTAAGAAGAGCTCAATAGATACTTACTGAATGCTTAAGAAAAAAAGGAAAAAGGATTATAAATAATTAGTTATCTGAAGGATAGGTAGATGGATAGACACAGATATATGTTTGTATATATTATGCATATATGTGTCTTCATACATGGTTATCTATTAATACAAATACTTTTACCTTAGTCAATGTGCAAAATAAAATTGGAAAAAAGCCCTGATTTTACAGCCAGTAATAGACTCACAAATTTCAGTTAGATACAGAAAATAAGAACAATGAAAGTAAATAATGTAATGAATACTGAAGCATTCTGAATTGCCTTCCATTATTAAACATCTTTTCCTATTAATTTTATTGCCAGTAACATCCATAATAGTTTAACATATGTCAACATAATGCATGCTCTTTTGAGATTATGCTATCTGATTTTTAAATCCCAAATTTATAAATATTTAATAGAAACTTTTTTTAAAAACAAAGCTTCCAGTTATTAATTATTCAGTTAGTAAATGCCGTTGGTCGTTTATCACAGTTGATTTTTTTCTCCAGAAGCTCTAAGGGAATTTTATGAAATACTTAGAATTATATGAAATTTAATGGATGAGCTTGGTAGCAGTAATAAGCAGCAAATTTCTAAGATAATTATAAATTTAATAGAATGATCATACACTCTCTTTTGGCATAGTAGAAATGGCAAAGAAAGAGATGTATGCATGCTTGGCCTAGCTTTCAAGGGACTTGCAGTTGGAATGACCAATGTATATTTGGTCAAGGGATAGAGTCCAGTATCCCCAGTTGACTGCCTTGTGTGTCAAAAACACTGACTTGCATAATGTTATGAACCTGGCATTATCTATATGGATCTGAATGTTTTATCACCAGACACTGTTAAGTGTAGGGGGCAGATTTTCTTAGTCCAGCAAGGCATTTGAGATTGTAGCCCCCATCTATTCCTTTTCTGAACTACTTCTAAGGTTCTAGAACTGGAGAGGAGGCGATGTAAATGGGAGATTGCTCAAATATTCGAATATGAGAAAAACGCTATTCATCACACAGGGAGGATGGAGAGGGAGGAGCTGCTATGTGGGAGTAAATCTGGTGGATAGAGTGATATACGTAACAAGTATTTTTGTTCACTGTATTGTATTTATACATTCCTCTATTCATCAATTATGAGTTGCGACCTACTGTGTCCTAGGCAATAGAGTTAAACAGATAAAATTCAAATTTAGTTTAATTATTAATTGCCTAGTGAAAAAAAGCCAACATATTAATAGATCAATATAATAGATTGCATTGGAATCCATGATAGTGATCAATACAAGATGCTTTTTAGAATATCTGAAGAGAGATTGCCTAATTAGAGAAATTTTGGAAATTCTTTTGTTTCATGAGAGTAAGTAAAAAACGAGTAAGATTTTGCAGTAAAAGGAAAACAGAAAGGTTGTTCAGACAAAAGAAACTCCAAAAGAGAGTTTCTTGGAGTGTCCCACAGGAGCAGGAGATGGAACAAATAGAATTATTGACTTTATTATAGTTTAAAGAAGTGTTTCACTCAGTCAAGTATTTTGTCAGTATCTATGCTCAGTTATACAATTTTCCCAATCTTGAATGGTATATTAATTTAGAGTTTTAAATTTGTTACATATATTACTTACATTTTCATGAATGTTCATAAGGCAGATAAGGAAATATCCTTATTTTACTATCAAGAGATGTATTAGGAATTAAGCTAAAATCAGACTGTTCAGTATATTAAAATAGTTATTAATTGACTGATTCAATCAGTAAATAATTATTGAGCTCAATATACATGATAGTCACTGTTATAAGAAAACAGTGACTTAGTCATAAGGAGATAAGGTAATAAGAAAATACCTTATTCATAAGGAGATTTCAGATCAGAGATCTGAAAGATATAAGAGGAAGAGCCAGACCCAGGGAATACAAAATACAAAAACCCTGGAGCAGGATCATGAAGAAACCCAGTGAAGATGCAAGAGAATGAAAAAGATGAGATCAGAAAGACAGTAGAGGGCCAAGTCATCTAAAAGGGCTTGAAGGCCATTGTGCAGACCTAGTTGGGACCCATGTAAAAGCCTTTCTTTATACCATCTATATAATCACCCTCATTAATCCAGCAGGAAAAATTCAATGTTTTGTCAAATAAACTCATTTTCTTACTGTTTTTCCTGAAGAAAGAGAGCAGTCTATGTATGTATATATGACTTCCATCATTTAATTTTCAACAATAATTCCATTGACTTAATAATGTGCCACTAGAGTTTAATTAAAAATAATCGAATAGGGTCACAGTTGTAGGTAGGCATTTGTGTTTGTGTGTTTGTAGAGAGATGAGTGATAGGATGGGAAATTTGAATTAAATATCTTTCTATAGAATCTTTTCAATCTTATGGCCTGTTGGCTTTTGTATTTTCAGAAATGAATCTTCAAGTAACTACAGTTGCTAAAGAAAGGATTTCAGAAAATATGTTATAGAATTTTATAATTGAAATATTTATTTTGATAAACTGCTGCAGATGTTTGCATGTTCCTTATTTTTGAAGATTATATCACTAAAAATCTTATGTGAAGATATGACAGTTTTAAAGACACTTTAAAAAGTGTCTTTAATAGTAAATCATTCATATCCACCATGCACAAATTTTTCTCATTCTTCCTGCAACTCAACCACATACATACATACACAATGTATCAGATTTACTTTAAAAAAAATAGCATACATTCATGTTTTAAGATAATGTGACCATTTCCTAACTAATTTTAAATCAATACTTGGTAGAACCCATGCAGGAATTAACAGTAGTAGGCAGCACAGATTGCATGTGCCCTTTTGAGATTGTTTTATGCTCTTTTATATTTTAGAATGAGGAGCCCGTGTTTTCTAGAGATGGCAGCAAATTCTTCATGACAGTTCCTGTTAAGCAAGGGGGCCGTGGAGAATTTCACCACATAGCTATGTTCCTCATCCAGGTAAGTGCTGGCTTTTTTCCATGTTTTGATTTCATTGTCCTCATGTCCCTGAAGGCCCAGTTCTTGTGGCATTCTAAACCTCTAGTTCATGGCTGTGAAGCACAGCCATATATACAACTCAAAGACATCTTAGGAAGGGACCTCCATCCACAGCCATAAATTCAAGCCTTACCTTCCCACATAACAGTCTCAACACTCAATACAATGTAATGAGTTACATGTGTGTCCTGTGAACTAAGGGCTTTGGAATATAGAATTTAATAAATAAAAAGCACCCAATTTTTAAGAACCTGAGACAATGTAAAGAAGATTTTTTATTCAGTGAATACATATAGTCTATTTTGTACAAGTAATATTTTCCAGGTGTTATAAAAGTTTTAAATACTCAAAGCAACCTAAATGTCCATCAAAAATTGATGATTTAATAAATTATAGCATACCCCCACAAGCAAATATAGTACAGATTTTTAAAAACACAGGATAAAATAGATGTTTTATATTAAATAACATAGATTTCATGTTACAAAATAGAATGTATGTTATATTATTATAGACTTTCTGATAAAAAGAGGGGAAGGGTTATTTTTTATATAATCAAAAGAATAGTAAGAGTTTATAAAGTTTTATTATAAAAATTAGAAAATTTGGCCAGGCGCGGTGGCTCACACCTGTAATCCCAGAACTTTGGGAGGCCAAGGCGGTCAGATCACGAGGTCAAGATATTGAGACTATCCTGGCCAACATGGTGAAACCCCGTCTCTAGTAAAAATACAAAAATAAGCAGGGCGTGGTGGTGCACGCCTGTAGTCCCAGCTACTCAGGAGGCTGAGGCAGGAGAATTGCTTGAACCCGGGAAGTGGAGGTTGCAGTGAGCCGAGATCATGCCACTGCACTCCAGCCTGGTGACAGAGTGAGACTCTGTCTCAAAAAAAAAAAAAAAAAAAAAAAATAGAAAATTCAGTTAATTAGTTTAAATACGACAAGGTTAATGAGTTAATATGAATTTAATTTCCAAGAGCCAGCATTCATGATAAAGCATCCTTCATATAAATAAATAATCTAGTCTCAATACACATGTTCAGGGTTTTGTAATGGTAAGTCATTGTGGCTAAACAGGAGTCTTTATGAGAGTTGTACGAATTAGCCAAGAATAATTTTACAGTTAAAAATTATAGAGTAAATACAAATGTGTCAAAGACACCTAACTGACCTTACTACTTTTATGTTTTTAGAAACTTTAAGACCTGTGCATATTCTCAAATAATTACCATTATCTTTATACATTTGTATTGGACAGCTTAATTCTTTAGAGTCTCAAAATCTTATGTTAATTATCTAAAATTTAAAACTTGTTTAGTGTCTGTGCTATTAAAATAATTGTCATTATTTTAACTTTAATTTTAATCAAGGCTGAAATGAATAATTTGGAACACATACAATTTCCACAGTAGAAATGTAGATTGATTTTCATAGTATGTTATTACGGCAGAAAAACAGGTTATAAACTAATGTATAATGTGATCCTGTTTATGCTCTAAATAAATGTATGCAGTTATAGGTGAATCAAATTTTGAGTGTTTTTATATCTAGCTATTAAGTGATTATGTAAGTCAGGTATAATTAAGGGAACTTTTTTTTACGAAACTGAAGGGAACTAGACTAGCAAATTATCTTACTTTGTAAACTTTTGCTAATTAAGAGTCAACTTGGTTATCACAAATACTAGAGAACTATTTTGGACCCCAATATATCACACTTTCCAAATCTTATAACTGATTATGGCATTTCATTGAATTTTTAAATTTCAGTATTTTATATTCAAGAAGCTCTGTGAAAATCTAAGTGGTAAAGAAGATTACATACAAATTATAGATATTTATAAGAGATAGTGAAGGATAGAAAGAGATATACGTCTTTGTATATATAATTCCCAAAAGAAGACAATCTGTCCTTGACTGTAGGTACCCTGTTGTGCTATCAAATACTAGATCTTATTCTGTCTAACTATATTTTTGTATCCATTATTCAACAAATAAATAATAGAAATATTATCTTTTTAAAAGTATGATGTTGACACGTAGGAATTAAGATATTTATACACCCAAACCAAGAGCTTTTTTTAAAAAGCCTAGGGAAGATACCTTCTATTTCCCAATCAAACCAGCTTAACATTCAGGCTAATTCCTGTATTTCTGAAATGAAAAACTTCCTAAGGTAAAGTTCTACATTGTGTTTACTTTGTTCCTCTTCTATATGGAGACTATAACAAAGCCTTCATTGATGTAGAAAACTTTTTTTTCTATTCTGGTTGCTGTTTAGGTAATTTGTGGTTTGCCTCATTGAGAAATGAACATGACTGCATAATTATTTATGAATATTTTGCCAATTGATTAAAATTAATCTACTTTGCTAATGAGTCAGAAGTCAGTGCTAGGTAAATACAATTTATACTTAACTTTAAAGAAACACAAGCACATACATTATTTTAGGAAACAGTTTGAATCACATTGCCTCAATTTAAAAATAGCTAACAAAAAAGCTATTTATGAATTGTTTATGACTGTCTAATTGACATATATACACTATAAAATAATGAAAAATTTAAACTGGATAAACTGAGTAAAGGATTCTATAAAATCACCCGCAATATCATCACTTCACATTCTCATACTTTTAATCCATTATTGTGTATATTTCCGATTCTTTTTTAAATGAGAAATACAAAGTTTTCTCCTAAAGATTGCAATTATATCATAATATAGATTTGTAACATGAAAGGTATAAATAATGAGCATTTTCTCACAAGATTTCATTGTATTCCTAATATTTTATATTTTTCTTCCATGTAATTTTAATAGCTGCTCACCATTACATCAAGTAGACATACTGTACTATATTTATTTGTTTATATATTGTTTTCTGAGACAGAGTCTCACTTTGTTGCACAGGCTGGAGTGCAGTGACACAATCTCAGCTCACTGCAACCCCCACCTCCCAGTTCAAGTTATTCTCCTACCTCAGCCTCCCAAGCAGCTGAGATTACAGGTGTCCGCCACCATGCCCAGCTAATTTTTGTATTTTTAGTAGAGGAAGGGTTTCACCATGTTGGCCAGGCTGGTCTCGAACTTCTGACATCAGGTGATCCGCCTGCCTCAGCCTCCCACAGTGCTGGGAACAGAGGGATGAGCCACCACACCTAGCCTGTACTATATTTAAATGAGCCAAGTTTATTAATCATTAAAGTTATTTCTGTATTTTGGTATTAAAATTCAGAGTTAAAATCCCTTATAAACACATTTTTCTATTTATAATTCTTCCCACAAAATTATATTTCTAGATGTTAGAAGATACTTAGGTAGAGTATAGCCATATGTATGTATTTGTTTAAGTTGTGATATGTAATGCCAAATTGGTGCTCCAAAAAATAATATAGTAATTTACAGCCTAAACAGCAATGCATGCCAGCATTGATGACTTTTTACCCCCTTTCCTTCCTTTGCCATGCTACATAATTCTACTTAAAATTGTCATTCCTGAAAAGCGAGAAATGACAGGCCTGGGGCCTTGGCAGCCAATAGTCAGCCAGATCACCTTTGCAGTACCTGGCGCTTACCTATGTTTGAGAGCTTACTGCTTCACTCAGAATGTATCCATTTGTGTGAAATACCTTACTAAATGAAATGACTAAATTTTTGCAAACATTTTACTCTCTCATATTATCAGTAAGGAGATAAAAACCATTAATTAGAGACCAAGCCAGAAAAGTATTGCTTTCAGGCTATTTTCATTATGGAGAGTGATGGATGTCATTACATATATTTTAGTGGGTTTTTTTTCTCATTTACAAAAGCTGTCCTTGTTAAAGTGATTCCAAAAGATAAAAATATAAAGAGAAAAGAATACATGTGTTTTCCTCCAGCCTTCATTTCAACATTATTGTAACTTTATGTAAACTACACTGTTGCATTCTGATATGTCGAATTTAAATTTTAAATGCTTACTTTTTGCACAATACTAAATAATTTTGAAAAATAATTCTTTAGAAGATTAATACTGAGTTGACTGGATGTGCATCGATAACCATTATTTGCTGTTGTATGTTTAATTTAGTGGCAATTTGTTGTAATGATAGATGTCACTGTATATAAAGCTTATTTATATTGTGGATTCTTTCTTTAGTATTGATTAACAAAACTGGAATAGCTGGATCAAAAGTAAAATATTTCTAAGCCCTAATATATGTATTTCCAGATAACTTTCACAAAGCAAAATTTGTGTTTCCTCCACTTTCAATATTCCATTAAAGACAATATTAAATAAAGCTTGCTTTCCTGGAAATCTGTGTAGCTAAAGTAATTGTTCTTCTGGACAGAGTGTTTAGTATGCATATTACTATCAGTGTATGTACTTCCTGAGTCATACAGAGATACAAGACTTCTTACCCCGGAGCATTAAACTTTTGATCACTTTTGATATTCGCGTCTTCCCTCCCTGATAAATAGTTGTTATGTAGACTTGTAACTTCTGAACTCTCATCTCAGGAACTGTAAGATTCTACATCATGCAGTTCAGGCTGTAGCTAAGAGATAGGTTTTTATCAAAGGTAGATTACCTTTTTCTCTCAAAATATGGAGTAAGCAGAGTTTTAATTATGTTCAGTCGTTCAGATTCTTGGGTGTAAGGAATTGCCCTGTTATCTTCTAAAATTGTGTTAAATGAAAAATTATATGTTGGTGAATCCATTCACTTTCTCTAGCAGCAACATGAGATTTTGCCCATAAGAGCTGATGATTTCATTTGGAACAATTCTAAGTGACATTATTCATTACAAATACTGTGGAAAATAGCATGCCCCCAATCCACAATTCTATCACCTAATCAACCCAATAAAATTTTTGCATTAAATTTCACTGCTGTAAGTGATTAGGACATTGTCTGAAAACAATTAGCTCATCTCATGTGATGAATAGATGGCAAATTAAAGCATGCTATTTTTAAGCACTACAACATTTCCCTTATTTAAAGCTATAAAAGTTAAAAATTAATATAAGAAATTTGAATGAATAATGTGTAATTAGGTAAAAAGCACATGCACCGGTAAACTTGTATGGATACCAATGTGTTTCAAATTTGTAAATAGAACTATTAAACTAATATTTAATTTCCTTGAACAAGAAAATCTCCATGAATTCAGGGTGACTTGTCTGATGTCTAATGTTCCAAATAAAACTTCTATTCCAAATTTCTAGCCCTCTTTTAAGAATGAATGAACTCGTGAGTTGTGTTGCTTTTTAGTCTACAATTAAAGATGAAATATTAGTTCAATTTAAAATACATTGTCATATTGCCTTTATCAAAAGTTAACTACAGTTTTATATTTATATTCAGTATTTCTATTCTATCAAGTTAATATTGCAGAGATTATGGATGCACAGAAAGAAAGAAATGTTACGTAGAGTAAAAATTGCTGTTCTCTCCTGCATTGTAAGTGGCCTTTCCTATGATTGTATTTCTGCTATAGGTGCTTGAAAAACTAATTGAAGTACAAACACCCCCTTGTGAAATATGCTCAAATCCCTTGGTATTTATTTTTTAACTGTCGTTCAGTCATCTACCATATTCTGATTGGTATTAAGATTATTAACCAGGTCAAAATAAATGTGCTCACTGCTGTGAGATTCTTATATAGATTATTGGAAAGTAAATCTTTGCTATTATATGCAAAATGCAAGTTCAACTTATTCCCCATTCCATATTTGCCCTGGTAGATAAAAAGCAAGCCAGGCAATTACAGCTGTTTAAAATAAAATCAAAAGGCTGTAGGGTTGTTATTATGGCTTCCAGCAAGAAATCTTTTGGTCCTACACTTGAAAGTGTAATATTTTGAACTAAACGAATCATTGAAGTAAATAGGGTATAATTTTATTTTTTTATACTGTGTTCAAACATTTTTCAAATCTTTGGATTTTTACTCATGGCAATTTTAATGTGCATCTTATTTGTCGTTAAAACACATACACACATGCAGACCCACACACACACCCCAGAGAAAATAATTAACCTAGAAATCTGTGGACCAAAAGTGTCTCCAGATATTTTCAAATATTGAACAAAGTTTCTTCACTTTTTTTAATGTTTTGAGATTTTTTAAATCTGAAATTGGCATCAAAGATTCACTAAAACCTTGAAATTTTAGTATCCTGTCCTTGGCTCATTCAAAGCAGGGCCTGGAAATGAATAAGAGGAGCTATCCACTGAGTTACTTTTCTGTGGGAACTTGGCAGTAAAATGTCTGACTTTAGAACTCTGTGCCAGCCTTTGGGTTGTGCAGGTCTCTTATCTCCCCATTTGGGTGTCTTTGCATTTATACCTTTAGTCAACAAATACTTGTAAATCACAGAAGTACATCAGATAGTATACAAAGGAGGTGATATAGAGGAGTCAGAGGCTTGCTATTGAGCTTAAACAGCTAGACATCTAGAGAGTTTCCACTAAGAACGTAAAATAGACTACTTAGGGAGATATTGAAATGCAAATACATACCAAGAAGAAAATTTTTCAAAGGAAGTTTCTGTTAGTTCGCATGTGTAGTAAAGTATAGAATGCCCTTTTAGTTTACACTTTCAGTTGTATGGGAAAATAAATGTTATAATAAAATTCTCCCATGTGAACCTAATTCCGAATTTATTTTTACCAAAAATGCATTGGAAATGTTGCTCAGTTGACAGATTACACTGTCTGAAAACAATGCAATTGAATTGCACAAATTATAACATTTAAAAGGTTGTATATTTGGAAATATAATTTTTATTCCTAGAGAATCAGTAAATACTTAGAACTAAATGAAAATAATACATATACCAGAATATGCAGTACATTTAAACAATAGTTTTAAATATATGAAATAATTTTATATTCATATATGAAATTATGTATATAATACAATGTCAGAATTCAGAAAAAGAAGAGAATAAATTCAAATGTAAAAGAAAAATTAGAAATGAAAGCGTAGAATTTATTCAGCTAGTAAGCAAACATGAAATAAAGCTGTATAATAAAACAGTAAGTTCTTTGGAAAAAGTAATTAAATGTATAATAGCTATCAAGGTTAATTATAACTAGGGCAGCTCAAAAGTATAAATAATGGAAAGGGAAATACAGAGTTTTAAAATATTAAAATAATATGAATAACTTTATGTTGATAAACTTGAAATTTAGGAGAAATGGATGCAATCTAGGAAAAAAATGAAATCAGATTTAAGAAACAATGAAAATCATCCATAGTGTTAAGAAAAATGGAATAAGTGTTTTGAAATTTTTTACATCAGGGAAAGGTGGTTTTTAAAAGTGAATCTTACCAAATAGTCTAGGAACATGTACTTCCAATTTTATATTATTCTGAAAATGAAAAAAGATGGTCTATCTTTAATAGAATTTATGACACAGGTATCATCTTGCAACCAAAACCAAAGTAAGACAGTATGAGCAAGGACAGTATAAGAAAGTTTAAAATACTCAACCAAATATTGACAAGTTGGCTTATTTACTGCATATAAAAATTAACTTATATTTTTCACACAGGATTGCTAAATTTCCTTACAGTTTCAAAAATATATGAGATAATTAACTGTGTTTAAATCTTCGTAAGAAAATGATCGTCACCTTAATAGATGCAGACATAGGATCCAAGTAGATTCAACAAAATGAGTATTTGGAAACCTTAAAAACTTAGGAATAAAGGGAACTTATTTAAGGTGATGAAGGCACTTGCCAAAAGTTTCATTAATATAGCATAATTGATAATGGAGTATTAGTAATATTCCCTTTTAAATTAGCACTGAGATAAGGAATCAGAATGAAGTAGTTTGAGTATGCACAAAACCAGAGATAACAGTTTTAAAAAATACTACCTAAAAGAGAGACAAAAAAAAATGATAGGAAGAGTTGTCTCTTGCAATATTTGTGGCAAAAGAAAAGATAGAAAGTAGTGATAGAAATTAAAGACCCTGCAAAAAAAGTTTGCTAGATATTAGAATGTCTATCCACTCCAAATAGTGCCACCTTAGGCTTCTCGACAGAGTGTTAATCTTTAAGGTATTAGTAATAGAAAGCTATGAGCCACCTAATCCTTCATCATGCTTATGTATGTATATTTTGGAAAATCCAAGATACTTCTAAAGAACAAAATATAGGCTGGCAATAGATATACAAATTTGCTATATGAGCAAAATGAAAAGTAGGAATAAAACTGTTCAATACATGATGAAAATCCTCTCTCAGATACAATTATGAAGCAGAGGAATACTTTAAAACAATACTCCCATATGAATTAAATATTATCAAATAACCATTTGCAGTTATAAAATTATGAAAAATACATATTTTCAACTTCTAAGATAAAAACAAAATGAAACTACAGCAAGATAACTTCATAAATTCAATTCCACAGAAAGCAAATGGTGAAATGAAGATTATCCCACAGGCCAGTTAATCCAGAGGAGATCAAAAACTTTGGAAAGAAGAGGACAGGAGCAAGATTGGACAGATTAATTTGAGCTGTGGTGCCCTCTGAATGAATGCTTCAGCTGATTCACAGAGAGTTCAGGCCTCAGATGGCATGGCCCTTCAGGGCAGTCCTAAGTCAGAGCAAGAGGGCTAGGTTTCTGCCTGCCAATATTGATCAGTCTGGCTTTAAATGCGGGCTGTCTTTGCAGAGTGTGCTCTTGGGTGAGGCAGTTTTCTTTAGTTCAGGTGTCTTAGTGTGGGCTGCTGTAACAGATACTATAGACTTGGTGACTTAAACAACAAATATCGATTCCTCAAAATACTGGAGGCTGAGAATTCCAACATCAAGGCACCAGCTGATTTGTTTCTGGTGAGGACTCACTTCCTGGTTGCAGATGGTGGCCTTCTTGCTGTATCCTCACATGGCAGAGAGAGACAGATCACCTCTCTCTTTTCTTACAAGGGAACTCATCTCATGAGAGTTCCACTCATATTACCTAATTACGTCCCCCAAACCCCACCTCCAAATACTATCACATTAGTTCTACAACATATGAGTTTACAAAGAGAATGGAAACATGCTGTCTGTAGCACCAAGTGATTCCTAAAGAAGAGTGACACATAAGGATAGAAGACTGACCAATCACACTGTGAGCCACAGGTCGAATAATTCTTTTATTCCAGAAAGGAGTTCTGATTGATACATCTTAGTGTCACTTATATCACTTACAGGGATGTCAAAATTCACACTGAACAACACATTCTGTAACATATCTCTGGGGGAGAAGGCACTCGTATATATTGTTGGTAGATGTGTGAGATGATACTGCACCTATGGAGGAATGTATCCTACAGATATGTCCTTGCACGTCGAACAAACAACCAACGTATACATAGGATTAATCATTGCAGCATTGTTTGAGCTGTAAGTCATTGGAGGCTAGTTGAATAAATTATGGTACATTCACACAACAAAGAATTATGCAGGAATAAAAAAGATGGGGAAAGGCTTGAATTTATATGTATTGGCATATTTAGGATTATATTTATAATTATGAACTTAAAGTGATTTTATTATAATATTTAAAAGAAAAGGAAAAATTAGAAAATTAATTTTTAATACGATAAGTAAGAATGGGCATAAGTATGAGAACAGGACCTCTCTCAGCATATATACATACATACATACATTCATACGTACATACATATTTATACATATCTATACAATGTATTTGTTGAATCATATACATATTTTTAAGGAAACTTAAATAAAATGAATAAAGATATTAAGGCCTAAATTGAAATCCTAAGATAAGCAAGTCTACCTAAATATAAATAAAACTGTTGTACATATAATTGGGTGTATTAATACAAGTACCCAGAAATACATATATACATGAACAGAGAAACAGGGAGTATATGGAAATCTCTCTTTATCTGTCCATCCATCTATCTGCTACATCTATCTATAAAGATTTATATGCCCTCATTTAAAAAAAATTCCTAGAACTAATAAGATTAGAATTGCAATGAGTATACCTAACCCCAGATCTTCATATCTAAATATCATAATCCAGTGGAAAGAACTGAGGCTCCTTGGTTAAATGATCAATCAGAGCTATGTGACAGAGAAAGCAAAAAGATATTAGAATGTCTTACTTTGCAGAAATCAAGGAAGTGCTTAAAGGCTAATGTAGTATCTGAAGAATAGAGGAGTTGACTTGAAGGAGTTCCTTCTATCCAATTGTTGATGTTCTTTCAACACCATAAAGAATAATAACAGTAATAAAATGTAAAATGTTGCATTACATAATATACTTGAGTCCATAGTAATATGAGGAGGAGAGACAGAAAGAGAATGGGCACACATGAGGAAGAAAAGTACGAGAAATTATTTCAGAGGAGAATGCTACATAATAGATATAGAAGTTACATTAGATATCACTTCAAAATAATAATTCATTCAGGGAATGGTCATGAACAGATATGAAAACTGCTGATTGAAAAGTTCACCAGGAAAAAGATATTCTTGTAATGTGCAAGTATTACCCCATTTTTAATTACAAGGCAAAACTTACTTTTACGATGAATAAGTCTTGCAGTTTTCATGTAAACAGCATTGCTATGAGTGGGAAGACCTGTAGTAATGTGCCTTCTGATACAGCACAGAAGAGGTACCCAGTATACCCCATACAATATTCTTGTAAAAATGTTTACTTATATTAAATCATAAGAAACCAACTTGATAAAATCAAAATAGTCAATGTTCTATATAAGACCAGTAGATCAAGAATCTTAAAAATGGTTAATATTGTATAAAACAAAAAAGATACGATGACAGTTTTACTTTAAGAGACTAAAGAGATGACAACTCAATGCCATATATAAACCTTAAGTTCTGTATTTATTTTATACATGTAATACATAAAATTACATATATATACACACACATACACACAATTATTTGGGATGGTTGTATAAATTTTAGTATAGACTATGTATTTAATATAATCTTCATTAGTGTGATTTATAATACTTGTATGGTAAAATATTATTAATCTTGAATGTCAAGATTGAATGATTGTTAATCATTCAGTGTTGAAATAACCTGATGTCTGCAAATTGCTTTCAAATGTCAGCAATCAAAATGGACCAAGCAGAAGTACTCAAAATGTGCATCTAGGTAAAGATTGTATGGATATTCATGGTACTATTCTTTCAACTTTCTACAGGTTTGCATATTTTCTAAATATGTAGAAAATAGATGAGATACTGTTTCATATGCGTTAGTTTGACAAAAATCAAGTAGTCTGATGAAAACAACTGTTGGTGAGGGAGTAGGAAAGAGATGGAGCAACAAGAACTCATACTCTTAATAGATTAGAAATTGGTGCAACTTTGGAAAATAATTTGTCCCTAGTTAAGTAGAAGACATATATATCATTTTACCAAGAAATCCCATTCCTAGGTATTTGTCTTAGAAAACCCTCTGCCATGTACATCAGGAGACGTTAGTAAGAAAGTTTGTAGTCAATTTGTTTTTAAGAACAAAAATTTAGAAACAGCAAGTGTCAGAACAGAAAAATTATGCTATCTTCTTACAATAAAATATCAAATAACAGTGACAACTGTGGCTATAAGCATCAACATGAATTCATCTTGGAAAAAAACTATTGTGTTGAAATGGCAAATCTTATAACAATGCCATATTACAAGGGGTAAAATGAATACTAAGGTGAGTATTTATTGGAGTAGTGTTTGTTCTAAAATATTTTCTTTTTTAAAGCTAACTGTACAGCTACCAGTCATTTAGATGAGTGTGATCAAAGTCCCAACTTGGTATCAAATGTTGCCATCAAGATGGTACACTTTGGCGCACCCTCACCTGGAGGAGTTTTCCGAATGATATTTCTGTAGTCAAAATAAAGGCACTAATCTACTTGCCTTGGTCTGTGTTTACAGGAATGCATGTTCATCCTTGAGCTGTAGAACAGAAAACTGAATGTTAACTGAGAATTAAAGAATTCAAAGTGTCACCAGCAGTTGGTACATTCATATTTATCAGAACGATGCTGTTTAAATAAAAGGAAAATCAGTGTTTTCTATTTATTTGCAGAGTAAAAGTGAGCAAATTACCGTGCGGCATCTGACATCAGGAAACTGGGAAGTGATAAAGATCTTGGCATATGATGAAACTACTCAAAAAATGTGAGTGTTTTCAGTTCTCTAGTCAGGCTGCAAGTCAGGGTTGTCAAATGCCATCTTTTCTACTAGAATTATGTTTTGCTCCCCATAGTCCTAGTCAAAGCAAGCCAGCCATGGAAAGAATAACCTTTCTCTAAAGACCTCTTCCACACTTTACACAGAGACATATTACACAGAGGTATGCACACACACACCCACACCCACACACACACAGACCACAAGATTGAAAGAGATTGTGAAAAAGGACGATTTTATCAGGGGAAAATTGTGTTTCCAGATGTATCAAAGCCCTGTATTTAAATAGCAAAACAACTCCTATCTATATTTTGACCGTTTTGAAAATTCAGGTGAAGATTTACTGTGAAAATTCAAGCGAAGATTCAATGTGAATTCAAGATTCAAACGTGACGATGTGACAAAATTCACAGATCACAAAAAATAGATCTGTGTCTAATGCTTGTGTTATTTTCTTTCCTGGACAGTTACTTTCTGAGCACTGAGTCTTCTCCCAGAGGAAGGCAGCTGTACAGGTAAGCAGTGTGCAAGGATCTCCTTACACAGATTAGCTTCTCAATAGCTATCTATGTAGCATAAGGAAGGGAAGGAAAAATTCAAAATGTCTTTTTCAACATGGCAAGGGAGAGCCAACTTCGCATGACAAAGCGTCACACTCTTGCACTAGTCTCTCCCTTGGCAGTACTGGAGACGGTGGAGCCTGCTTGCTCCCTTGCTGCTCTGCTCTCTCCTTATTCTTTTCTTCACCTGCTTTTGCAGTTTCTTAATATCTTTTTAGTGGCTGACTTCTCTCAACTCTCCACATCAAAGGCATTTACATATTTTCCCTTGTGTTCCCTTTCATCCTCTGCTAAGTCTCATTTTGAGTTTTCAGTGCATTAATGTGGCACAGGTGAAATTTATTCCTGTACAATATAATGTTGTGAACAGTTAGTCTAGTGTATCAAACAGGAAGTTTTCCCCCTTTGTCCTGTCGTTCATGAAACCCAATGAGATTGTTGCAGGAGGACGCATCCTTATTTAAATAATGAACACTCATTGCTTACTAAAATAAAGCAATACATGGGAAAATAATTACATGTGCTCAATTTTCCCAAATGCAAAACTATACTCAAAAAATGGCTTAAGATCATACTTATTTAGTATTAAAATGTCTCCTCAACTCAGAAAGCTTTTACCAGGATCTCACAAGAATGACTTTTTTTTTGGCTGACAAGCAACCTATTAATTCTAGATTTTATATACATGTTCTAATTTCCATTTCACAGATCCATTTTTAAAGTGTCAAAGCTGCCATGACATATTCTCAGGGGAAATTCATCATGTTTGAAGAAATGTCACCACTAATTCTTTCCAAGTAGTATTGACTTTCCTTTGAGAGTAAAAATGCATGTTTAAAGTACCCCAACTTCCTCTACATCACCCACACACTCTTATTTATACACAGTTTGCTTTCATCAAAAACAAACTTGTTGTTTTAATCGCCTATCTTAATACATCATTTTTATATTCTTAGTTTATTCTCTTGGACCTCCTGGAACCCATGTTCTTAATTCTAATGACTGCCAGGAAGCAAAGCTCTACAGTTAGTGATTTGCATTTTGGATTAGGGGTCTTGATCAAAGTACTGGTCATTTTTTCTTTTAGTAACCTGAAGCTTATCTTTCTTGAAATATACATTATGATTGATATCAGTAACAATAAACTATAGCTTAGAGAGGTGGACATATGTTATATCTTATAAAACTCTCACTTTATAAAACTCAAAGAAAAATGACAGCATCGGAAGATTAGACTTGGTCAAGTTCAGAAAATGGAACTGCCTCAATCTTTCTCCCCATTATTAGTCTAAAATGTGATTTGAATCATAATGACTACTTAGATTTGTATGCCTGTCTTACCGCTCTAGTGACTGAGGCAGAACAGTCAATATATCTCTGACATGTACTAGTGTAGCCAACTGTGTTATAAAGAAAATGTAGTACCACTAAATTTTCCCTTAAATAGCTCATCAAACGCCACTTGGCTTAACTGTAAGATAATGTTAGTGTTTGACCCAGAAATGCAATCAGTGTCTTGACCAGGCTATAAAAATGATCATTGGTTGACTTAATATATGGCCCTAGGCACCCCTGCAGGATCAGAACTGCTACGGTAGTCATTGTTACTTCCTTTGTCTCAAAATTTGTATCTCCTTATTTCAGCAGCCTCATAATCTAAATAATGAGAAAATACCACGTAAATCTTCAGGGAACTTGGATCTAAAAGCTTTATGGAAGAGTAGAGAGAAAAAGGCTTTAAATCTTAATATGTCACTGAATAGCTGCATGCAACTGGGATAATTTCTAAGCCTTTCTATGGTGAAAATTTTACAATATTATGAATGTGATTAGTGAAACTGAATTGTGCACTTAGAAATGCTTAAAATGACAAATTTTGTGTTATACAGATTTAACCTAAATTTTATAAAATGAAAAAAATTGAGTATGAATAGTCTATAAGTTATAATGAGTAAAACTAATATGATTCATGCTTAGTATATATTAATTGTTTTGACTATTAGAAGAAAATTTTAGATTGCAGTCATCTCACAGTGTTTCAAACATGGAATTGTGATTCTGTGAACTGTTTCTTGTATCTGCCTCAACATCCCTGTTCCAATCCCCACGCCTACAGTGTATTGCACATCAAAATCGACATGAATATTATTCATTTGTAAAAATACAGCCAAAAGTCATGTTTCATTCCAAAATGAAATTGAGACCCTTTTGTCTGATCAAGTTTTTAAAAGGTATTTTCAACAGTGTTTTCATCCATTGACCTATATAATTTTACATTCACTTATTTATTAAACAATTTGATAAATGAAATTCAACCTTGTATTAATTTCTCAAATCCTGTGACCATTACTGTAAAAGAAATATGATGATGACTTTTCTTTTTACCACTTCATTATTCTCAAAGTATGTATTGTCATTAGCCATTATATGTGTTGTAATACAAATACAACATTTTTTAATCAATAATTTTTCTGCAAGTAAATGATGGGGAAAATTTGGCACTGATACCAAATTCTAATGTTTATAATGTTTAATTAAGAAAATCATGAGCTTGATTTTTTTGTTTGACTTGTGGAAATATTTATTCCTTCTTTCAATTAGTATGTATTAAATATTGAATATTGAATAGTCTCTGTGGGAAATTCCCTTTAAGGTTTTACACAGACATATCTATTAAAAATGCAAAAAACAGTAAGTTATTTTGACTTCCATTGAAATCAGTTGTTTGTAGCCATACCTACAAGCATACATATTACATACATACAAGAATATATAATTTTAATGTTAATAGATAAGAAAAATGTTTTAACATTACTAATAGAAGTTGACTTTTTGTGTATATGGTGAGTCATAGTTTACAGTGAACCTCTATGCAAGCACCAGTGTTAACTCCTCTGTTTATATCATATTTAAATATGAATGCCTTACATTCAAGTGCCTAGAATAGTAGCATTTCTATAATAACTTCCATTTTCTTTCTCCAGTGCTTCTACCGAAGGATTATTGAATCGCCAATGCATTTCATGTAATTTCATGAAAGAACAATGTACATATTTTGATGCCAGTTTTAGTCCCATGAATCAACATTTCTTATTATTCTGTGAAGGTAAGATAATATAGGAATTCTGGTATATTTTATTCATTGTATTTGATCAGTATCTATTGGTATCATTAGCCACTGTTACTCCAGATGATTTCATAGTCTTAATTTGTAATTTTTTTAAAAAGGATATACATTATATATAGATTTACTGAGCTATAATTGTTTACATATTTCATATAGAAATAAAAATTGAGAATAAGACAATGAACATTAACACATAATTAATAAGTGCTATTTGAACATGAGTAATTTTAAAAGGTGAATGAATACATTTATATCAGCAAAGCCATACCACAATCATAAACTAATTGACCTAGTCTTTAGGAAAAGTAATAGTCTAGTCTTCTTGTTAAAACAATGCCTTGGTTGTTAAGAGATTTAGGATCTATGGAAATTTAGGACCTATAGAAATTGAATTCTCCTGCTTTAGCATTCTTCAGTTCTGAACAATTACATTCACCATTATTATTTTTCCTGTCTTGTAACAATGTGCTGTAGTCTTACATGGTTACACAGCATCTCTGTAATATATTAACAGAAATCATTTTCCCTTTAATATGATACTGTATTTCCCAGAGATTAAATGGAACTCATGTGTCTTCTTTTAATACGAGGCGTTGAGTGCTACTACAGCAGCTGATACATTAAGCTGTCCTTTTTAAAGACATAGTGAGAGATATACCAAGGCTACTTTTTAAAATGGTTTTTCTCTTAATAAATGAAATGAAATAATTAGAAGTACTTGTTTAATGACACCAGAAAAAAAAACCCAAAACATTAGTTTTAGATGGGATTTCTTAGAGAAGTGATGTTTCAAGATAACTTTTAACAGTAACAAATTAGCTAATATATTTTAAATATTTGGAGATTATGGTTAATGTATTTTTATATTAATATATAATTACCACCCAATTTTTAAACTTTCCTTATGGATGAACTATTTCAAATATGCATGCTTTCTTTCTTTTTTGGCTGAGTGGCAAATAGAATTTAATCTTGGATCAGTGGATAAGTGGTGAAAGGGTCATGAATCAGCTTTCTGAACATCAGTGGCTATTCTATAAGAGACTACAGAGAAAGCATGTATAATTGACTAAAAACATAGAAATATAGAGCATTTGAGGGAAGAGAGAATCTTAACAATAATCTCTGCAAAGTTTCCTTCCCTTATACGCTTACTCTTCTGAATAAAATATCTATAAATAGGAATGAAAGCTAGTGGTCTGGTTTCTATTTTGTTGTGTTTTAACCACAAAGTGCTTCCATTTGAAAAAAAAATTACGTAAACTTACTTAGATGTCTTTAAAAATGTTTATACACATATTTTTAAATTCCAGGTCCAAGGGTCCCAGTGGTCAGCCTGCATAGTACAGACAACCCAGCAAGTGAGTACACAAGAAGACAATTCAGAATAGTTATGGTTTGCATTGGTCTTAGACATTATATTATGTATTCTGAGTCATATACTCTATAAATCCTTCTTCAAAAAAATCCCAGCGTGAGGAAAGCTTTGCACATCCCATCAACTTGATCTTATGTATGTAAACAGTAAAGCAAGTGATGTGAGCCTTGTTACAGGAAGGAGGTGAATCTTATATGCCTAAAATAAGGTATCTACTATACCTCAATCTAATAGAGTGATTGACAAAGCAGGTACATTTTAGCTTACTGGCCTCTTAATATTCTGATTCATTCTTGCATGGGGAGCATCACACACTGGGGTCTTCTGCAGGGGGTTAGGGGAGGGACAGCAGGAGGTGGGGAGGTTGGGGAGGGATAACATGGAGAGAAATGCCAGATATAGGTGACAGGGAATGGAGGCAACAAACCAACCCGCCATGTGAGTACCTATGCAACAACCATGCATGATCTGCACATGTAACCCAGAACCTAAAGAACGATAAAAAGAAAATGGTACAGATACTTTAGAAGACTGTTTAGCAGTTTGTGCCATGTGATCCAGCTGTCATATTCCTTGGTATTTACCCAGAGGGGTTGAAAACTCACGTCTAATGGATGTTTATAGCAGCTTTACTCATAATTGCCAAAACCTGGAATCAACCAAGATGTACCTCAGCAGATGAATGGATAAATACACTGTGGAATATCCAGACAACTGAATATTATCCAGCACTGAAAAGAAATGAGCTACTAAGTCATAGAAAGACATGGAACCCTAAATGCATGTACTATGTGAAAGAAGCCAATTTGATAAGGCTGTGTATCATGTAACTACAACTGTATGACATTCTAGAAAAGACAAAACTGTGGAGTTAGAAAAAGAGCAGTGGTTGCCAGGAGTTGGGAGGGCATTGGGAGGGATGAACAGACAGAGCACAGAGAATTTGTATGGCACTGAAAATAATCTTCTAAATATTATAATGATGGATACATTGGTCCAAACGAATAGAATGTACACTACTGAATGAACCCTAATGTAAACCCTATGTAAACTGTATCAGTGGTTATGATATATCCATGCAAGCTTTTCAGTTGTTAAAAATGTATCACTCTGGTGGTGCATGTTGATAATGAGGGAATGAGTGTATGTGGCAGGGAGGGATACAGGGGAAATCTCTGTACCTTCCTCTTAATTTTGCTGTCAACTTAAAACTGCTCTTAAAAATTAAGTATTTAAATAAATATGAAAAGAAGAAAAAGAGTAAGAATGCTCTGTCATCAAACTTGCACTTCTGAATAACACATTGATCAATAAAAAATAAATAATTAGAAAATCTTTTGAGCCCAAAAGAAAATAAAAACACATCAGATCGAAATTTAGGGGTAACTACAGTTGTGATTAGAAAGAAATTTATGACTCTAACTTACTGTATAAAAATAGAAACACAACATATCCCGATTTAGGGGTTACTACATTGTGTTTAGAAAGAAATTTATGACTTTAACTTATTGTATAAAAAGGAAGGGTTTAAATTGAAAATTTTCTCCTTTACATTAAGAAACTAGAAAAAGAAGAGCAAATTAAAAAGAAGTTGAAAGAAGGAGATAAAAAATGAATAAGAAGGAAATAAATGATATTGAAAATAGACTAGCAGTAGAGAAAATGTATAAAACCAAAAGGTGCTTCCCCAAGATCATCAGTAAAATTGGCAAAATTCCAGAGAGAAGAAGAAAAAGAGAAAAATGTAATGACATTAATAAAATACATGATGTCTATACAAATGCTGCAGATACTAGAATGACAGTAATAGAACATTATAAGTAATTTTATGCCAGTAAATTTGACATCTTAAAGTGGACAAATTCCTTAAAAGACACAAATCAGTAAACATTCACATGAGAAGAACTACAATATATTAATATGCAGTTAACATTCTCCTCACAAAGCTCCAGTTCGAGCTAGATTCAGTGGTGCCTTCTATGCAACATTTAATTAATTAATACCAAGCTTACACAAACTCTTTTTAAACATACAAGGCAAGCATTGACCAGATTCCAAATCCAGGCATATATATTAGGAGAACCAAAAAAAGATCAAATTTTCTCATGAATTTGCTAGGTTTAACTTAACTAGTCAAACCTAGCAATTATAGAAAGTATGAGTATTATGGCCATATTGAGTTTACCCAAAGATTCTATGTTTGCTGTGACCTTCAGCAAACAATGTAATTCACCATATTACACTAACACCTCTAAGGATTTAGAAAAAAAATTGAAAATATTGGCAAACAATAATAATAATTAATGGTAACTCTTGAGATATGATAGAAAAGCAATTCCTGAACTTCATGAATGGTATCTGTAAAAATACTGGAGCTGACATCATAATAGTGAAAGAATGATGCTTCTCCCTGAGGACTGGGAAAGTCAAAAATTTTTTTCTCACTCCTTCTGTGCAACATTGTAGTAGAGGACTTAGCCAGTAAAATTGGTAAGAAAAGAAATATATGCAGTAAAACTGTGTTTATTTGCAGAAGACATACGGTATACAAAACAAAAAGCAAGGAAACAAAAAATTGTGGAATGTACACACAATAAGCTATTGAAAATAAGTGAATTTATCATGGTTACAGGTGTAGGTCACTATGTAAAATGCAACTATTTTATCAATGAAAATGCAAGATTTAAGAGTATTTTAAAATACTGTTTAAAGTAACATCAAAAATCCATGCAGTATCTAGGAATTAATCTAATAAAAATATAGACCTCCTCTATAAAGCTATATAATACCGCTGGGAGAAACTAAAGACTCAAATTGCCATAGACACAGACATATAGATATCTGTCTACAATATGTACACATGGATATATATGTATACATATTCAAACATATATGTGAGTGTATATATATTTATGGATTCGAAGGCTCAGTTTTTATGAATCAAGTCTCTCCAAATAGATCTACAAATTTAATGCAATGTATATACATCAAAATTCCAGCAGGTTACTGATGTCCACTTCATGGTTATCAAATATTTTGATGTTTCATTTTGATATTTCTCTATTACTGTATTTTCAAGGTCATTACTCTTTTCTTCTGCAGTGTATAATATTTTATTAATCTCACCCAGTATATTTTTCATCTTAGACAATATAATTTTCATGTATTTCAGATTAGTATTTATTTTTAGAAACATATTACATGCTCATGCTTTTTCTGCCTTATTAAACACCTGACCTACAGTCCAGGTGTCCTCATCCTATGTTTCTGTAAGCCTTTCAGTTTGTAAAGGTGTCTAGACATTGTGAATCTTATCCCATTTGGTGCTAGATAATCTTGTATTTTACTAAAATATTCTTAAGTAGGTTAGCAATATGATTAGATTTGCATTTAGAAAATGTAAATGATAAATTTGATATAGAAGCAAATAAAAAAAACTGGTATAGTAAGGCTCACTTAGTAATTCAGTAATTACTGAGTTGTAGTAATTCAGAGGAGAAATGATGAGTTAATCAGTACCTAGCACAGCACCTGCCAAATGGTAACAACTGGATATTTTTTTGTTGTGTCACACTGTTTCTTGATTAATGCATAGGAGTTAGCCATTTACACTACCCTTTTTGGTTTACAGAATATTTTATATTGGAAAGCAATTCTATGCTGAAGGAAGCTATCCTGAAGAAGAAAATAGTAAAGCCAGAGATTAAAATCCTTCATATTGACGACTATGGTAAAGTTTTGTGCATGCTATGTTATTCAAGAAAAACTTTCTCTGCGTCTTATGGTTTTACCTGTAAATGACTCTCCATCTTTAATATTTTGCTCTTTCTTTAAAAGAACTTCCTTTACAGTTGTCCTTTCCCAAAGATTTTATGGACCGAAACCAGTATGCTCTTCTGTTAATAATGTAAGTATTTTATTTGTTTTTGAAATAAAGGAATCTAAAGATTTTATATTATTGTGTCTCACGTGACAACATTTGATTAAATAAACAAGAGACATCCTCTAGGTGTAGTTAACCAGGACAGCTGTCTGTTGTCTAAATTCCTTGAGGAGTCCATCACTAAATCATGTGTAAGAATGTGTAATTTTCTGAACTTCTTGCATCCCACATGGAGTTTGGTGCCACTGCCAGGAATAGTGACAATAAATAGTTTGATTTGTGGATGTCTGCTTAGCAGTTACTCAAGCCCTGTGCTCTTTACCAGTTGTTTATGCAACACTGAGGAACTTGTAATTCCACTGCTGAAACAATTGGTTATGTTTGTATCACTCCTATCAGTTTTTCCTCCTGGATTCATGGCCTGCAGTAAGCTGCTCCCATGCTCAGAAAACTTGACTCAAGTTTTTTTTTATCTTGAAATTGACTTTGAAATTAAATATCTTTATACATTTTGTAAGGCTATGTTGAGACTATATAGTATTAGGCACTGAAGCCCCTAATATCTGATGCATAACTAACTTGATATTGATTTAGCATTGTATTCCTGAGAGTTATAAGTTATTTCCATTATTAAGAGCTCAGGTAGCATATTGATATAATAGTGCTTAAAATTGTCTAAAATTATGCCTTTAGATACAATATTTAGAAACAATAAATATGAAACTAACATTTCTTATCATGATCACTGAGTATAGTAGATAAGTATTTAGTCTGTGGAATCGAATTTCCTGGGTTCAAATTCTAGTTTTGCCATTTATTAGCTCTGTGTCCTTGAGCAAGTTATTTAACCTCTTACAAGGCTAAGTTTCTCTAAGTATAAAACTAGCATCACAATACAACCTGTGCTTTAAGAGTGCTTTGTCGATTGAGTGAAATACAACATATACAGTCCCTTAAACACTGCCTAACACATATGATTCTTAAAATTATTGGAATATAATTCTTTTTTGTGTAGATTGCATTTATTTTATTTAGATATTTTAATATATACAAGCAATTTTCCCTTTATTTTAAAAAAACACATAATACAGAAATAATATAATATTTAATTTTCTCTCTCATCCCAGTGTTCATTTCTAATTCTAATTATTGAGCTTTATGTAGTTTCTCATATCCAAACTTTTCTGCTTTGTCACTAAGAGCCAGAAAGCTCTGAAAGTTCTTAATGTCTCCTTAAGGAAGTTTTTATTTGCTGTTTCTTAATTCATTGTTTTTTTCTTGTCCTTTTTACCTAGTTTTCTTCTGCTCCCATTTTAACTACGTGTATCATTTATTGAGGAAAAATGTTTAAGGTATTAAAATGAGACAAAAAAAAATCAACCCCATTTTCTATCTCAGTCACACCTCCCTTTGGAAAAAGGAAATGTTCTTTTGATTCACTGAAAAATAAACTTCCTCAAGGAAAGGGACATCCCTCAGGCACATAGGAGGCATCCCTCAGTATGTGATGACCTTCAAAATGGAAGACAAAAGAACTGACATTTATGCAAATGAATGTGTAGACAATTATGCCCACTTGCATATCCACCTGCTCTAGGGCGGTGTCACACACAGGGAGAAAACCAAATAAGAGTTAACAGATTCTCTTTGTTTTCTGAATCAGAGAAGCTGTCGGGCTAATCTGGGCATCAGACCTCTATTTTGTTCTGGTTGATTTTTAGTGTATAAGAGGAATATAAGGACCTACTCAAAAAACCAATATGAAGATTTCTCTTATTGGCAAGGGATATTTGGGTCTTTTTGAGAAGTAGGATTTTAGAGCAAAATGTTGGTTTTGGTATCAGGTAGGACTGGGTTCAAGTTGGAGTGCTGAGATTTACCAATATGCTGCTGAATTTTTCTAATCTTTTGTTACCATAACATGGGATAATATTTATATTTAAATATATCACCATAGTGTTTGGTAGAGCATAAACACCTGGAGATTAATAAATTGTAAGCAGAATTTTAAAATAATGGCAAAAACTGCAGTTGTTTTTGTGCAAACCTAATATGGATAATAGTATTTTAAAGCATTTAGTTTCATTAATATGAATATTTAATATGTAATTTAATGCCCATAAAGTTATTCAATAGACAGACACTACTAAAACAGATAAAATAGTGTGGTCAGACCTATTCAATTTACTTTGCTATTTTTTTGGTTGGTACAAGGAAGAATGAAAATAAATATTAAATCATTTCTAGTTCTTTTCGTGTATATTATTTATACTTAATTGACATTATCCAAACTTTTGGTTTTTAGAGGGAAATTATCGAAAGCTTCGCAGAATGTGACTTACAAAATCCAAAATGAGGATTTCTTTTTTTAAAAAAAATTGTTTTTACAATATGATCTATCCTTTTTAAATTGCATGATTATTTCTAAAATATTATGCTTGGAAACGTGAGGGTCAGAATAGCAAAAGTATAAAGTGATTTTTAAGAATTTTCAAAATTGACAATAATTTAAAGGCATATTTTTTCTCAAGATTAAAGACTGTTTTCAGTGACAAATTGACTTCCCATTCTAAAAGTAATAATAATAATAAATTTTCTTCACAAGTGAGCAATTAGACAGTGGTAAACTATAGAGTGACTACTATTTAAATGAGTCTAAGAGGTCATTCAGTGATTTTGCTGTCAGTACTTTATTGCTGTTTTGTGCAGTATATCTGGTACCTAACAGAGTATGAGCTATTTCTTGATCTCTAGAGATGGGTATACGTCCAAGGAATTAGATAATAAATGCATGAGTTAGAATTAGGCTGCAGCAAGCCCCTGAGTAGCTGAAAGAAACATTGCCCTGGAAGAAAGTGGCCTCTGACAATTTGGAAACCCAGTTCTGCTCAATCTTTATTATGGATCTTCCAAAGAAATGGTCCTTTGACCTCCCTTTCTTGGTCATATGTTTTGAAACTCAAACTTAATTTCATAATATTGAAAATATAAGCGAATCAAAGATCAGTGTCAATGTCACATTAAAAAGAGTATGTGGGTTGGAGTACATACCACATAAATATTTTTACTGTAATAGAAAATCTAAGAGCCATTGGCACCACAGATGAATCTCAGTGACCTGAGTTTGCTGCAGCCTCTGTGAAGTCATGATCCCCTTTTCCTGACAACTTCTCCAATTCCTCCTTCAAGTGCCTACTTGTTTTTCTCCTGCATTTCTGCTTCACATTATAGATAGTCCTTAAGGCCTCGAAGTCCTTATTCATTTTTACACTTATTCTCTACACATCTATATTCATTCCAGCTCTTATCACCTCAAATTGTTCTTTTTTAATATTCTTCTTATTTGCTACTCATGTATATGTAACTTAATACAATACACATCTACCACGTTGCTTTTACATATGAGAAGCTGTGGCTGTGTTAAGGGCTATGGGGAGATAAAAAGATTGCAAGCATCTTGAAGTCTGTAATAGTTATTTGGATTTGTTCAGTATGTCTCCACAATGCCTAATATACAGAACTTACTGACTATCCTGTAATTACCAAATAGTGCCAAGACTGAAAGTGTTGTGGAAAATATCCTGCAGTTGCAGTGTTTATTTGGTTAATAAATAAATATGAATCTAATATACTTAGATGCTGGTAAAATCAATCCAGAAAGTTGTTCTGTTACTACAAAAGAAGGGACTTTTGTTTTTGTTTTTGTTTTCTGTCTCTGTGAAGGGAACAGCATCAGCTCTGGAGTTTTGCTCAGTACCAGGGGCCCATCATCGCTTCCCATTGTTTACTCTTTCATGCTCAAGTTATCCTGCCACACTTGTTAAAGGTCTAACTAGGGAGGCAGTAAATGCTCAACAAGTTATATTAACTTCCAGAATGCAACATATGCTATCATGCCTCCATGACTCTCTGCTTTCTCTGAGTTTATCTTCCTTGAAATCTCAGGGAATTCATGGCCATCCATCGAGTCTTATCTCCCTGGAGCTTTCTTCCTCTCTCCTCCTCTGTCAGTTTGTGGATTAGGTCATTCTAACTGGAAAGTGTTATTCATTTTTATCTAGAGTCTCATCAATGAATGTTTTGTGTATCAGAATCCTATAATTTGGTCATCTTGCTCGAAGTGATCTGTTTTCTATATAACTATTCTTTTAAACAGTGTGATATAAGTAACTGATCCATTCACAGTGAGTGAATACATTCAGTTATTCATATCCAACAGTCAAGATAACATCATTGCTGGTCTGTTACACACACACTGCATTTCCTCAAACAATTTGAAATATTGTTTAATATTGTAATTAACATCAAGCTTTCAGACCAGTCAGATATCCTATCTGAATGATTTAACTCCACGCTGCTATACTACATCTACTTACACTTCCTTTTCTTTAGTTTATTACTTTTTGCTCTCTTTTAGTTGCTTTTCCACTCTGCTGCTAGGTTTAACTTTGCAAAGTCTATACCTGAGAAGGTAGCCCTCCTATCTAAAATACTCTTATTATTGGTTCATCATTGATTAAGATGCGCGTTTTACCTCACACTACATAATAGTCTTCATAATATGTTTTCTGTTTTTCTCTTCATTTTCATCTCACACCAGCCACCCCCAAAGAGAAATCCCATCCTTTAGATATAAGAGACTGCTTTGTTCTGGGGAACACCACCTCTTCAGTCATTACTCCATATGTTTTTACATAGCCTCCCCACTGCCCTTAGTCCTGGCCACCTGAAAAAGTTCTATTAAGACTTCCAGACACACTTCCAGATAATTTATGCACACCTCTGTTATAAACATGTAACCATACCAGCTTACAATATTTACTTTGCTTTCTCTTCTATTAAACTGCTAACTCCTTTTGAATTGTTTTGCCGTCAGACACTAACTGGAGCAGTATTTGATAGAATAAATGAATGAATATATGAATACATCAATGAATAAGTAAACAAATCAATTAACCCTGAGTTTGTCATCAGGAATGAATTAAGTTGAGATGGGGAAATGGAGAAATAAATGATTTGTGAGTTTATAATTGACTTCTGTATGGGTCCATTTCTCTCCAGTTTAGTTTCCCACTCAGTAGAATGAGACCTGAATTTCTAATTTCTCTTACAGTCTTTCTGGATAGTGCTGAGTATTGATTGATTTTCATTCTGCCTCTTTACTGTTTCTTTTTATAATTTTTTTATTGAGCTTATCTTCTTAAGATAATAAGAACTGATATTAGCTATCATTGATTGTTTATTGTGCAAAGAGTGTCATACTGAGAATGTGTGGGCACCATTTTTAATCCTTATAGAAATCATCCAAGGTAAATACTACTGTCTTTATTTTAATACAAGGAAACTGTATAAAGTATATCATGTATATGTTCCCCAAGATCATAAGCAGGAAAAGTTAGGGTTTGGACCCAAGTTTCATGTATCTGTTTTCTGTATTAAATCCTCTATCTATTACCCAATGCTGCCTCCCTACATAGTCCACTGTATTATGATAATCACTGGCATATTATCAGAGAATGATGACTTGAATCAGAAGAGGCTTCTCTACGGCCAAATTCTTACAACTTTTTGTTTTTCCAATGAACAGTTTATAATAATTTCTGAAATATAACATTTTCCACATGTACTATGTTAATGCTTTGGTGTAAAGTATTGATTATAGAAATCATGACTGAGTTCATGAATATTCCACAAAAGAGATCAAATTCTCAGCTTAGATTATTTAATAAAATTCTGAATTCTCATCAAAATATTCACTTTGTGGGAAGTCTTTTCTACTCTATATTTGTTTCATGGATTTCTATAGTTTTAGCAGATCAGATTGTCAGAGGTGAGTTCATTTTGTTTCCCAAAGATGAAGACATATATATTTAAATAACCTCTAATGTCATTTGATCTTCTGTTTGTTCATGCTAAATACACATCTACATTTACCCTTAGTTTTGTGCAAAAATAGTACATATACTGTCTGAGGTAGATGAAAGAGGTAGCTTGTTGATATCAGCATTTGTCTCAAAGAGTGATTATTATTGCTTTGCCATGTAATGAGATTCAAAGCTTAAATTTTACGTTTATCTTTTTTTATATCTTCATCATTTAAATGGATGGAGAATGTACCCATACTGTAATACACAGAAAATGTTGAGAAGAAAAAATGCAGTGGCATTTAATCTTGTTAATAGAAGGGGAGAAGGTGATCATTTGTTTCTGTTTTTTTTTCTTGAACATATTTAACCTTGTTCTTTCATTATTTGTAGATAATGCCTCTCAAATGTCAGCATTAATTTCTTACCATTATATAAAGTTGTACAAACTCAAAGTTGATGTATTAAGAAGGTGCTATTGGGGGAAAAATCCAAATTCAGATAAATGGATAGATAATGCATAAGCTATAATATTCATTTGGTGATTATTTTAACAGGAATATATATGTGTATATATATGTATATGCACACACAGAAACACATATGCCATTTCAGGTCTTTTCTTAAGTTAATGCAGGTTTTAGATATGCATGGATTCAAAGAATTATATGAATGACAATATGGTTTCATATAAATGATATGGGCTTATTAAGAGTTCCTATTGAAAACATACATGTATACGATATATTTACAGATATACTACTGAATACTTCTTATAAGAAATATTGAACTTCTTAATTTACGTAGTTTATAGTTTTAGATGGTCATATACATGTAGTTATTAATGAAGGATAATTCATATTGAAGTCAGTCTCTTTTTCTGTTTTAATTAGTTATTTGTTTCTAAGAAAAAAATAGGATATAGTATTAGATATGTTATTACTTTAACATGACTTTGAAAGGTTAAACTACAAATACTAAGATATAGTGTTTTCTTTCTTGGTAATCCCACACAGCCCCATGTATAAGGAGTACATCAATGATATTAAGTTATTCCAGGATTTTTTAAATAATATATTCTTCCCTTTTGGCTTATATATAAAAACAGTATATTCTGAATCATGTAAGCTATGTACCATGTAAGTTAAAGGGTGTCTATAATAATGGGAGGCTACGCCAGAGCTCCGGGCTTTTCTCCTAGTCCACCACACACACACACACTCCAGGCTGGAGTGCCATTGTGTGATCTTGGCTCACTGCAACCTCCGCCTCCCAGGTTCAAGTGATTCTCCTGTCTCAGCCTCCTGAGTACCTGGGATTACAGGCGCCTGCCACTACACCTGGCTAATTTTTTGTATTTTTAGTAGAGATGGGGTTTCATCATGTTGGCCAGGCTGGTTTTGAACTCTTGACCTCAGGTGATCCACAAACCTTGGCTTCCCAAAGTTCTGGGATTTACAGGCATGAGCCACCACACCCTGCCTACACATAAATCTTTGAGCAACAAGTAGTGTGCAAAGTCCCTTACTAAAAATTACAGGGCTTCTAGGAGATATAAAACTTGGGAAGAAACTAAGTATTTTACTTTTAAAACAAAACCATAACCCAAATAATACAATTGTTATTAACATAGTAAAGTTGTAATTAATGTTATGCTTTGGAATCAGTCAATCATTTTCATCCTTGAACTTCAGCACTTGTTCTTCCTCTTTGAGGGCGTTCTCTTATAGCCATTTGTTTTCACCTTTGTCATGCCATTTTTATCAGTATTATAAACGTGATCTAGCTGTAGCCATCTTCATTAATCCACTGTTTGTGTCCATGTTTTCGTAGCCTCTGTGACTAGAGCTCTCAGTTGTCACCTGTCCCTCAGTAACACAAAGGAAGCATAATGAATTGGAAACTGCTAGATCAGCCACAACTCACTGGAAAAAAAGTGCTTCCACTGATTTTTAGCTTTTTTTCTGAAGGTCCCAATATATTGCTAAGACTTTTTCTTTACTTATAAGAAAATGTGAAACTGGGTACAGTGGCTCACGCCTGTAATCCCTGCAGTTTGAGAAGCCAAGGCCGGTGGATCACCTGAGGTCAGGAGTTCGAGACCAGCCTGGCCATCATGGTGAAACCCCATCTCTAATAAAAATATCAAAAAGTAGCTGGACTTGGTGGTGCACACCTGTAATCCCAGCTACTCAGGGGGCTGAGGCAGGAGAATCACTTGAACTCTGGACGCAGAGGTTGCAGTGAGCTGAGATTGCACCACTGCACTGTCGCCTGGAAAACAAGAGCAAAACTCTGTCTCTAAAGAAAATATGGCTGTAATTACCTCTAAACATTAATATCTTGGGAAAGGCTGTGCCTTCACTACTATGACAGTGCATTATACTGGCATAATCTCCCATTATCATCACTTAGAAAATACATTGTAAAAAATAAATCCATGTTGCACAGAACATGTTGCATCTTTGAGAATTGAAAGTGTTTAAAATTATATTTATACATTTATGTTAATATATAGGTTGTATATTTTTTAATTTATAAAGATACTCAAAAATGTATATCTATATAACATGTAGTTTACATACTTCCTATGCTTTTTTAGAAGCTTTTTTCCCCACAGCATTATGATTATAACAGGCCAGATATTCTAATCCCCATTTTATAGGTGAGGACACTTGAGGGACAGAATTGATGCACAATGTACCTTGTTGAACATTTACTAAGAAGTGAAAATTCAGCAACAATGTGCATTTCAAGCTTTTATTACTGTTCCCTAAAAAAAAGTATAAGAATAAAGGAATTTAAAATATATGGTGTAAATTCAGAAAAAGGCCCATAATTTGAACTTAATAAAAGAGATTTTTTTTTTTTTTTTGAGACTGAGTCTCATTCTCAGCTCACTGCAACCTCCACCTCCTGGTTTCAAGCAGTTTTCCTGCCTTAGCCTCCTGAGTAGCTGGGACTACAGGTGTGTGCCATGACGCCTGGCAAATTTTTTGTATTTTTAGTAGAGAGAGGGTTTCACCATGTTAGCCAGGATGGTCTCCAACTCCTGAACTTGTGATCCACCTGCCTCAGCCTCTCAAAGTACTAGGATTACAGGCATGAGCCAACGTGCCCAGCCAAAGAGATTTTAAACACCTTAAATTTATAATCTTATTTTGACCAGAATTCCAATTTCCTTTTGCTTTGAGGATATAATTGCTTATATGCCGAAGGTACTAAGTGAATATTTTGTTGAGGTCAACTTTTATAATTGTGTTCTCTCAAAAAAAACTGGTGTTATTTATCTGTCTATGGTGTATAATTTCTTTACCTCTATGTGTCAGTTTATAAAGTTGTAAAATGGTTCTGCTAATGCCTGCTCATACTTAGTATTATAATAATAATTATTCCTATTTAACTGAGGCAAAAATTAATCTAAGATTTAAGATTCCCTATGTTTATATAACCACACTTGGCGGCTGCTAAATGGATTTTTGGAATCCAGGTAAAGGATTATATAGTTAGAAAACTAATATTGTATCTATACAATTACTATGCATTACTGAAGGTGTCGTGATGTCCTACCAAGGATGAAACACAGGTTGAAAGTTAGTATATAATTAGCATCTATTTCTATATCATCAATCCATTACATGGATATGTCTCCCTGGATATTGTCTTCTTCAGTATTGTACTCATTACATTCCCATGCTGAATTGCATTCTTCTTCAAAACATGAGAAATCTAAGTTTGTTGTGGAGATTATCACCTGCTTCTTTTTTAAAGATATATACACTTTGTTCTATTTTTTATCTAAATTCCCCCCCCCACCCCCAGTTCCTGAAGCAAGCCTGTAGAATATTTTCCATGATCATATCCAAAGCAGACTTGCTGCATAGGAGAATCACACTGTAGTTATGTGCACATGAAAAGTGAGATAAATTCTCCTGCCTTTGGTGTGTTTATAAAATGTGCTAAGTTTTCCTTTAACCTTGAATAATTTAGGTATGACCCTTCCTAAATGCAAAGGAATAGATCAAATGCTATCCTAGCTCTGTGATGATGTAGCTATTCCCAGCAACTGAAAGAAAAGATCATCAAACCCACTTCCCTTTCCACTTACTCACCCACACTGTTAGCAATTATCTCAAATGGAAATTGGCCAAAGGATAAGAATTAATGTAGTATGACTTTGACAGCAAAGATGATTAGGAGATTGGACATTCCTTCCATTTTATTGAACAATTTCTGGCTGGGAGATGTCCCTGAGGTCCTTTTCTATTGGTTCTATTCTAATATTTTCATGTGCTGTCTAAGATGTTTATCCTGAGGTTAATTTTGTGTGGATAATACTAACAGTCCATTTTTGAGTTTTAGAGCTGGTTCATTACTATCCATGCTGTTCAGCGTTTCAACTTGTA
The DNA here is from genome assembly GCA_963574635.1 of Cheracebus regulus. Taxonomy (NCBI): domain Eukaryota; kingdom Metazoa; phylum Chordata; class Mammalia; order Primates; family Pitheciidae; genus Cheracebus; species Cheracebus regulus. The sequence continues at coordinate 87,085 of CAUYQU010050271.1, read as the reverse complement.
TAACAATAAATTTTTTTGGATTTGTACTACAATACAAATAACTTGATTTAAACAACTGGACTCTGCTTTTTCTTCATTACTCTCGTGATAGTCATTATGCAGTTTTTGCATCAGGCTAAGGAGACAATCTGTGGCTTTCATTCAAGATAAAAGCAAAATAGGATCAAATTCCCCTCAAGACAAGGAAGAGTGCCTTCGGTTGGCAATAGTTGATCATGACAAGAGGAAAACTATTTCATTAAAAATAGAAGGGAGAAAAAGGGGAGAAGTGGGAGGAGGACTAGGGGAGAGATACAAAAAAAAAGATTCACTTTTATTAATGCAAAATACTCAAATTTGGAGATCAAGAAAAAAACATTAAAACATCAGATATATGTTTTTTTAAAATCTTTGAAAACACGAAAATTTCAGATTGAGGAAAAACATTAAATGAATTTTTCAGGTTTATCTGTTGTCACAGACAACAATATTAATGACCCTAAAATGTACTGAACAGACCCATATATGAATAAGTGAAAATATCTAAGATTTTTTCTTTAAAATCAAACTATAACGGAGTTCAGAGATACTCTGGATTTTAGCAATGTAAAAGCAATCGATGTTGCTAATCTAATTACCAAGAAGCTCATAAGATACCTTTAAAACATGAATAATAAAATTGCAAAAGTGACAGACACTCATTCAGTAGATATATGCTCAGCATCACATACATGTGCAAAAGGCACAATATTTCTTTTCCATTTGTATGGCTATATAACTATAATTCAAGTCAGCAAAGATTTGGTTATATGACATAAAAGCTATTATAAATATAATAAAGAGATTTTTAAATTATGCATATTTATGCAAATACACTAGAGGTCAAGAACACGTTGATGACATAAATCCACCTTCCATGAGAAACTATGAGTTTGAATAACACTGCAGGAATTACTAATGGAGAGTTGCATAGAAATAGGCAGATTTAGGTGGCTCATCTTCTAAAAGAACAATGGAAGGTGAAAGATCATGTCCCAAAGTGTTGTCCAGAACAAGGTTAGTAATATTGAACACCTATACCGAAGACCAGGCATTTTACCAAGCTACATATAAAATCTCATTTAATCTCTGCTGTAACTCTATTGAGTAGATGCTATTATCTTCCTCTATACCACATAAAAAGCAAACTAAGGCATAGGTGTCTAAACCCATTGGACCTGGACCCAACTCAGTTTGATTTGATCCCCATATTACCCTGTACCTTTTTCACAGGGACAGGCTTACTTCTTTATAAGGTCTAGGTCATTAATGCTGGCAATTTTTCTAAAGGTCTGATAAAGGACAAAGTCTGAGAATGAAAATAGATGAGTACAAGTGATTGGAGATGAGTACAATTTGAGAATTTATGAATGGAATTTTCTAGACATTATCAGGTATGCTTCATTATAATCACCACCAGAAAGAAAAATCTTATAACTGCAAGATAGGCTCTTGGTAGTGTCATGAACAACCTTGATCGCATCAAATGCTTTCCTGGTTATGACTTAGAAGAAAAGGAATTCAACCAAAAGTTGCATTGTAAATAAACTACGGTGAGAAATTTGAAGATTATATTAACAGTATCCCTAAGAGAAGAAGATTTGAATGTGGACAAAAAGTAGTTTTCTGGTAGAAAAAAGTAATGTTATTCTTTACATGATTAAGTAAATACAGTGTAGGAGAAAATTCATTCAGCCATTCTTGATGTAGAAAAATTTGTCTATGAGAAGATATTTTAAAATAATAGAGAGAAATAGAAGGAATTGGCCCAAGAGGTCCTTAGCCAATAAGTGTACCTATGTGTACATACTGCTTGCAAGAGGGCAAACTTCATTATACTTTAGATATACATATGCTGCAACTAAATCATCACAGATTATAAATCTCTATAAAATAAATTTTTAATGAAGCCAAGGCAAATATTGTTTAAAGTGACTATCCTATGTCATTGTCATATTCTACCTGAAATGAATTCTGTCATGAAGCATAAAATTTAAGCATTGATAGTTGATTACTTCAGAATATAAGGTAATATTGCTCTTTGTGTATTGTTTCCTTTTCCTTGATTTTTATTCATTCTGTTCTTTACTCCTCCTTTCACATTCTTTTTTTGAATTCATAATACCTGCAATATAATTGCAACCCTTGGTTCTCAAGGATTCTGACTCTCAACCAGGTACTCATGCAACTGAGTGAACCTGTTGTAAGCCTAAAAATGATGAACTGAGATGACTGTAAGCAATTATCTCTATGTCCCCCCTTTCCACTGCCCCAGTTGACATAGATAAGGAGCAGACAAATTCTGCCATGCTCTCCACTGGTCGTGGGAAATGCTCTCATTAGAAAAATATTCTTCCTTCCAATTATTATAACCCAAACTTTAATGATAAGGGTAAAAGCTTTCAAAAATGTACTGCACTGATAACCTGTGATCTTAATTTTACCACCAAACGTTACTTAACAATGAAAATAATAAAAATAAAAAGAGCAATTATTTGCTCAAGCTACCTCAACAGATTGGTAACAAAATCAAGGACTAAAACCTTGGGCTTCTGATTATAAATTCAACCCTCTTTTTAGAATTTAATTGACATTTTGTGAACCTGATCAAACATGTAGTTTGAACAAATCTCTACACTTTAATTCAGTTTTGGTGTAAATGATACTTTGTTGTGTCATAAAGAGGTGGATTGTTCTGTCATTTTAAAGACCTATTGAGCATTGTTTGTTTTATTCCCTTTTTTCTATGTTTTATTGTCAACTCCTCATCCATACAGACCCATGTAGTGTTGAAGGTATTGAAATAAATGAGGATTCTGCCCTGAAAGACCTTAACTTCCAGAAAAGTTTGCAGTCTTAATCTGATTCTGCTGCTTGTGTTAGGAAATAGACAAGTTTCATATTGCTATGACCTTTTCAGTGCTAAAACAGATGGAATTGTTCTTTTCACCACAAATTTCAACAAAGTTGTATGTCCCCACTCTCAACCTTGAAACACCCTTCTTACTACGAATCCTCAAAGATTTCTGAGACAGAGATAAAAAAGCAAAATTGTGTAGAAGGAAAATGGTGAAGACAGTCATGAAAAAAAAAAGAACTAAATCAATTGGAGCTCAGCAATCCTGCACAGTTAATATACACGAGTCATCGTACTCAATCATTAGAAGGTAGTTGATTTGTCTGTATATTCTCTGTAGTCATCCCTAGCACCAAATGTTTTGCTATTCCTACCTTACTGAATAAATACTCTTAGCTTAGCTTTATTTATAAGTCTAGTATTTTCTACTCAGCACTCTGTGAACAAGTAATCTCATTTTCCTGCATGTACCTGGCTTGTTCCTTATGATGGCAAGGATTAGCATCATAATCCACGTTCTTTTAAATGTATCTTGAAATAGATATGCCTCTATTGTGAATCAAAGAAGAAACAACACCCAATTAGATCACAGAAATGGGTTCAAAATCATTGGTTCATAGTGAATTCATACCATTTTGTGGTCTAACATTAAACCTTAGACTAGATTAAAGTTTAAAATGGCAATTTAGGGAAGAGAGCAAAAGAGTGAAATTGTAGTTTTCTTCCATGGGTGTTGCAATAATTAGTAAAGTATTGAAGGTTTTGTTTTAAAAATCTGTAGCCATTTACTAATTGGGAGTTTGAAAACTCCCTTTGAAACTTTATCTTAAAACAACTTACTTGCCTGCCATAAAATGTCTTATTTACATTTTAACTAAACTTAGTTTTAAACTTCCAACATGGCTGTGAACAAGGCAGTGTTTCATATGCAAATTGGAAAGTCTTATCTTCTAAATAAACAGTTGCCTTAGAGCTGCTGCCAGAGTTTAAAGGTGAACAATCCTGCCTTAAAAGCTGACACTCTACTGATCACTCCAAGGGTCTGTTGATTGCACTTTTTATATCCTTGTAAGGTTTTAGATTTTGTTGGTTCATCTAGAAAATGGGAATATCTCTGACATAATAGCTCATACTACATAACAGTTATGCTTTATTCATAGATATTTTACATGTAATTACTGTACAACTAGCCAAAATTCTTTATATAGTTCTTCATTTTTAACTGTAACTCTAAAGAAATATGCTCAACATAAGCAAAATTGGCTTCAAATAAAATACTAAAAAACAGTTTTTATTGTTCTATAAATCTAATCATGGTTTTGCTTATTATACTTCAGAAAGTATTTTCAAATACCTTATGCCATTAATGCTTACAAAACATCTTTGAGGAAAACAGGATGGTATTTGCCATTATAATAGACACAGACGGAGTCCTAGAGTTTCAGTTAATTTTTGCCTGTGTTCGTAGTGAAGTTGAGATTCAACCTTGGTATTTTTACTCAGCTTAGTATTAAAAGGTGAAGTTAATCTTTAGTAATGTGTCCTTTGTGAATCAAAATATTTGCAATAAATTCACAGCTTCAAAATACAATGTCATTATGTAAACTCAAGTCTTTTCAAGGTCTTTCCATTTTAAGCTTCATCTGAGTCTCTTTTCCCTGAAAAGGTCTACTTCAACAAGCATCGGCTCTGTCCTACATACATTAGAAATTCTGGTAGGCATAATGATTCATGCTAGTTCTCAAATGTGAAACAAGCTGTATCAGGATCAACTGGGGAATTGGAAAAAAAAAAAAAAAAAACTTACTTTTTTTTCAGGCTTACTTCTGAATGAAGACATTAGAATTCTAGGTTAGAGCAAGGGGATATGTGTAGTAACTAATTTCAGATTATCTCATTAAGAGCAAATGTTGCATAAACTAAAATACATTTTAAAAGAAGATAGAAAAGAAAAAAATCTAGGTTACAAACACTGTGGAAAGACAAGGCATATTTAGGTTTGAATCACTGATGATCACCATTAAATGTGTGATTTGGAAAAGAATGGAGGAGAGTTGTGATTAATTTCTATGGCACAGTTTATTTATGGTGTTTATTTATAATACATGTCATAAGCCATGTAACAGAAAACTTACTCCCAAAAAGGTTTATTAAATTTTGGAAATATAGAATACATGACATAATGGATCTTAAGTGCTTAGACCATGGAAGGCATTAATATTAGTTTGCTAGGACCACCATAACCAAATACCACTGACTGGATATCTTAAGCAATGGAAATTAATGTTCACAAAGCTCTGAAGGCTAAAAGTCCAAAATCAATGTGCCAGCAAGACTGTTTACTTCTGAGGCCTCCCCTTGACTTGCAGACAGCCACCCTCTTTGTGCCCCTTCATACAGAAGTCCCACTGTATTTGTGCACCTCTGGGGTCTTTTATGTGTCCAAATTTCCTCTTCTTTAATAGGCACCAGTCAGATTGCATTAAGGCCCACCCTTATGGTTTCATTTTAACTTAATTACGTTTTTAAGGGACCCATCTCCAAATATAGTCACAATCTAAGTGACTAGGGGTTAGGATTCAACATATAAATTTTAAGGAACACAATTCAGCCCCTAACAAGTTTTAATAAATTTTAGTTGCTCTGTGTTTTGTCTGATTCTCTACTTACTTTTTTATGTAACTTACTGGTTTCGAATAACCCCTGTATCTGCTAGGTTTCATTTCTTGCTGAGAGGTTATTTGCTGTAGTAAATCTAATAATCTGAAAACTTGTTATTGGAGATGGTTTGTATATTGGGGCTACTAGATAAGCATTTACATAAAGAGGAAGGCAGGAGAGTGTGGTGTTTTTACCTTGAAGAGTGAGTAGGGTAGGAATTTCTCACAGGTTGCCCAACTAAAAATGGAGGCCCTTTCAGAGTTGGATTAAATGCTATTCAAATCTATCACTGCACAACTGCCTGTTGGAACTATACCTAGGTATGGACCTAGATTTCTGTGATTGTATCAGAATCTGATTTTTTTTTACTTTTTATGTATTCTAGAAAATAAGCTAATAAGTATTTTAAGCTGACATTTTAAAATTTTACCTTCTTTTCCCTTTGGAAAGAACATTCATGCTTTATTATTTGTGTGTCTTTCTTTCCTTCTAGCTTTCAAATTTTTCAAGCATATATATATGCTTCTTGCTATCAACGTTAGTGATAAAAAAAGAAATTTTCTCACTGTTTAAATCTTCCTCATTGAGAATTCTACCACAAAAACAAACAAAAGAAACAATTCAGGAAATATTAACACAGGTTTTTTTAAGTTAATGTTATTTATGGTTATACATTTCCTGCTAAATTTTTATCAACTTACCATAATTGGTTCTGCTCTCAGACCCTTCAACACTTTTAAGCCATTTGTAAGACATTTTTAAAACACACTGTGTGGAAGAAATCCAATAAAGATAGGCCTGTCTGCCAACTTGACAGTCATTCTTTAGAAATGCCTTTGGAAAGTACCATCCATTTTTCTTCATTTTTCCCCATTGAAAAATGGGCTAAAGTAATTACTACTGCAGTGTTAAGTCATACTTTCATTTCATTCAGGGAACTTTTCAATTAAATTTTATAAAGGAAAATTGTATTTTTATCTTCAGGTTTATCATGAAGAAGTAACAGAAATTTTGATAGCACAGTTCTTTTCCATGACTTAAGTTAACTAGTGAGTATGAAAGCTAACATTTCTACCGGATTTTCAGTTGCTCTTGTTTTGGTCCAACATGTTGGTGTTTTCAGGGATGAAGAGCCAGGAGGCCAGCTGGTCACAGAGAAGTTCCGTATTGACTGGGATTCTGTACTCACCGACACAGATAATGTCATTGTAGCAAGATTTGATGGCAGAGGAAGTGGATTCCAGGGTCTGAAAATTTTGCAGGAGATTCATCGAAGATTAGGTTCAGTAGAAGTAAAGGACCAAATAACAGCTGTGAAGTAAGTGTGTGCACATTTTCTTCTCTGTTTTCTATAATGACAGACTCTAGGTATACTTCATACAATATTACTAACACATATAATATTACTAACCCTGATACAAAGTTTCCATTTTAGTGATTCAGCAATTTTGTAAGTTAATCATAAAGCCTATTGCATTTTTTCACCTAGTGCTATAATAAAAGAATTCTCATATTTCTCCTCTGGAATTAAAGTTCACTTTGGATTTATGAAAGTAGGCTATAGTATAATTATGCCACTATATTATTTATTTACAATAATCCACGATGTCTGTTATATCATCAGTTAATTACAATTCTTGAAGTTTCACAGATACCATTACCACACTGGCATGAATGTGTGACCTTAGAAAGTTAGTAGGTTCTTTAAAATAGCACACAGAAACCAGATATTGTATTGTTCAAATGTAGATGTTGACTCAGTAGGCCTGGAATGGGGCCCAAGCTTCTGCATTATAACAAGCTTTCAGGTGATACCGAACTACTAGACCATCACTTTGAGTAGCAAGATATTGGAGTATATGACCCTTACACATGAATAGAGCTACAGTCTGTAAAGCATTTCTAGTCATTAGCTATTGTTTTGTTTGTATGCATGCCAAGTATAAATTTACATGTGCATTTAACTCACAAAGATATAACTATTGTTTTTCTTTTTCATTGCAGATTTTTACTGAAAGAACCATACATTGACTCCAAAAGATTAAGCATTTTTGGAAAGGTAAATAGTAGAAATCCTGAATCTACCTTTCAATCTATATCTATATGTCTATCTGTCCATCCTATTACACATTCACAAGAGGCCAGTTGGTTACAGATAAGTTCCATATTGACTGGAATTCCGTACTTAGTAACATGGAAAACATCACTGTAGCAAAATTTGATGGCAGAAGAAGTGGATTCCAGGGTCTGAAATGTATGTGTGTGTATATATATACACACACACACACGCATATACATAAGTGTATTGTTTGTTTGTATGTATACATATGTTATTGCATGCTTCATTATGATTCTTCCGTATTATCCTTTAAAAATGTTATAGCATAATTAGCATTAGGTATACTCAGTCATTTATTAATTCAGTAACTATTTATTGGGCAGTTAGTGGGCACCTGGTGTTAGAAATAGAGCAACAACAGGACAAAAGAGGGCTTTGTTTTCATGAAGCTTATTATGTTCCAGAGAGGGAAAACAATAAATGAAAAACATAGTTTCATATAGTAATAAGCCTCATAAGGAAAACAAAGAAAACTGACACATAAAATGTAACTGCAGAAACGGCCAGTGTCATTAGGTTGAGTGGTCAATTTAGGCCTCTCTGATGAGGTTATATTTAAGCCAATACCTAAATATCAAATGGAAGCTGGTCAAACAAATTTCTTGAAGCAAAATATAGAAAAAAAACTAGCAAGTATAGCAATCTTAGGAAAACAGATAACAGGCTTAGAAGCTGAGAGATGACCAGTGTGGATAATTATGTCTTCTGTGCTCTCTGCAAGATATTTACTTATTGCAGTAACTGTTATGTCAGATTCACTGTCATTTTGACAGTGGGAAAATAGACCTCATACAGGTATTTATTGAGCTAGTTTTTAATACATCAGTGGACAATATAAAGGTAAAAACATGAAAAGAAAAAAGAGGGAGACCTTGAACTATTTTAGTTTAGACATAAAGCAAATTCCTGGTGTTCATGGTTTTAAATATATTTTCTATTCATAGGTAACCTAGAGATCCATGATATAAAATAACTGGTAACTTTAATTGGGGCATAAAATTTAGTGGTACACAATGACAGGTGGGCAAATAGAATAACACTTAACAAATGATCAAAATATAAATCAGTGCAAATCACCACCATCCTCTCTCCACTTCAGACATCTGCAGTGAAACATGCCTTTACAGTATTCTATACTTATTGTCAGTAATATTCAACAGATAAGTAGAAATATTTTGTGAGCATTGCTCCTCCAACATAAATACAAACAAGTAATAACTGAAAGTGCATCCCTAGTTGTAAAGATTAAAAAATAATAATAAATAAATTAAAAATCTCTAAGAAAGTGATTATTCCAAAGAAATGGAAACCCTAGATATATTAAAAAGTAAAACAAAATCCGGTCTCATACTACAGCACTGTTAAGCCTTAGGGACATTGTACTAGGTGAAGATAGTCACAGAAGGACAAATACTGTATAATTCTACTTACTACATGAGATAGCTAGAGTGGTTAAGTTCATGAAAACAAAGAATGAAATGACGGTTTCCAGGGTTTGAGGGGAGAGAAAAAAGGGAAGTTATTTTTTAACTGATATATAGTTTCATATTTACAAGATGAAAAAGTTCTGGAAATTTGTTTCACAGAAACAAATATATACCTGACACTACAAAACTGTGTGTTTAAAAGTGGTTAATAGGGTAAATTTTATGTTACATGTTTTTACCGCATACAAAAAAATACACGCAGTAGGGAACATTTTACTCCCTAACAGTCCTGAGATATGTAATGATTTACAAGTGGTTTAGGGCTTATATATTTCAGGGCTCTTCTTACTGCACACGTAAATAAGCATGAAGGACCAAATAAGCTTTTATGGAAAGCTTTTATAAAATTCATGGAAATTCAGAGAAGATTCAAAGGGATGCAAAATGCCTCATGGAAAAGAGCTTACATGAGCTGGATAGTGATCAGCAGGTAGAGGAGTAGGAAAAGAGGCTCATGCAAATGCACAGTGTTGGTAAGGCAAGTATGTGTGGAGAACATGAAATGAAGTAGTTGACTATATTAGAAGAATTATAGGCAATAAAAATGAGAGGAAGACTGGGCAGAGATGGTAGAGGATCTTCCATAGCCGCTGAGAAATTAGAAGCTGAGCCTAGAAACCATGGAAAAATAACACTCTAGGCCTCAAATTTAGAAGTTCAAAATCTTTTTCCCCCAGTCATCATTGTGTAGTTGATGTGTCTCAGAGCAAATAACTCTGGAAACTAAAAGAGTGGCATAGTATAAAAACAAGTGAAAATATGAATGACTTCATCTTAAATAGAAAAAAAAATTCCAGATCAATCAAACAAATATGCATATCTGTGACTAGGTTATAAATTGAAAGTTGAATTTCTCAGCATATAAAAAACATTGTTAATCTTAAGATTCAGTAGGCTTTGTGATTTTTTTTTCTTGAAACGTACCTATTTCAGATTCAAATTAGGTTATGCTAAACTCATAAAATGGGTTGGAAAACAATGTTCTTGCTATACTGATGGCCTGGAAAAATTTAAAATAGGAATTGTATTATAAAAACATTTGGGGATATAGCTTTCTGTTTTGTATTAAAAATTTAATTAGTTTTTAAATTTATGTAATCAATAAAAGACTATTAACATTTTATTTCGTTTCTTTTGAAGTCACTTTTAGTACTTTGAAAAGAATATTTTTTTTACTTCATATAACCTTTCAGAAATATACACAAACAGTAATGTATAATAATGTCCTCTTATTATATGTTTAAATATTTCACTTGTGGCAGTAATATCCCATTTTGATTTCTATTATGACTTATGAGTGCCTTCTTGCTTTTGCTGGGGCACTCTCTTGCTCTCATTTGCACTCCTGTACTTCCTTTATTGCTCTTGATCTTCCTTTTTTTCTCTCCTTCATCTCTCTCTTTTTTTTCAGTGAACTGTATTTTCTGGGCTGGTTGTTCTCTATCTTTGTTTTTTATTGCTAGTTTATATTCTTGCCATTATTACTTTTCTTCTACTTTTTACATCCATTTTATTCATCAATTATTAATTTGAATGTCTAGTTTACTAATTTTTTGTTCTTCCTTTCTAACATAAGCATTTAAATTAAAAATCCCTTTGAGATGCTCTCATGTATTTTTCACTAGTACAGATATAGAATACATTTATTAATATTTAGTGTAAGTATCTCTTTATTTTTCAGGATAAGTCTATGTCTTCTGAACTGTTCTTATTATTTTCATTTCAAATTGAATGGAATAATTTTTTTGTACTTTTCTGTAATTTACTGACTGTAATTGAACAGTGATAAAGAATTGATCAGGATAACAAAAATACTTTGAAATTTCAATTGATTTATGAGTTAAAAAGGGAATAATTTTTTTACCTTTATCAATTATTTAATTTTTGTTTGTTTGTTTTACTTGATCCTGATTAGCAATTTTATCAGCCCATCACTTTCTTCATTAGAGTTCTTGGAATTTTTGTTTAGTGATTTGATGTTTTTCTTTTTGTTGTTTTATTTCAACAGAGTTTTGGGGAATAGGTAGTGTTTAGTTACGTGAATAAGTTCTTTAGTGGTGATTTCTGAGATTTAGGTGCACCCATCACCTGAGCAGTGTATATTGTACCCAATGTGTAGTCTTTCATCTCTTACTCACCTCCCATCCTTTCCCAAATGTCTCCAAAGTCCATTGCATCATTCTTATGCCTTTGAATCCCCATAGCTTAGCTTCCACTTATGAGTGAGAATATACTATGTTTGGTTTTTCATTCTTCAGTTACTTAAATTAGAATAATGGTCTCCAATTCCTTCCAAGTTGATGTAAATGCCATTGTTTCATTCCTTTTTATGGCTGAATATTATTCCATGGGGTGTGTATATGTGTGTGTGTGTGTGTGTGTGTGTGTGTGTGTGTGTGTGTGTGTGTGTGTATTTTAGGACTATTATTCTTCCTACAACTGCAGAATTATATATTCTGGATAAACTTAATCTTTTATTGTTGTTATTGACTCAGCTTATCCCTATTAATTTTTGCATTAAAGATGATTTTTATATTAAAATTAAAATACAGCATTTTACATTGACACATACTTATTATCAGCCTTTCCATCTTATTATTTTCAGTCCTTGTCCTCTTGATTTAGGTATACCCTTTAAACAAAAAGAGAGAGGGAGAGAAATATGTTTTTATCTTTTTGCCAATTTCTATGTTTTGGTTGAAGATTATATTCATTTATATTTTTTCTAATTACTGATAAATTTAAATGTTACTGTTTTCATTATATGTGCCTATTATCTGTCCTGTTATTTGCCTTTGCCTTCCATTTATTTAAATTGATTATTTTTTTCTCTTTCATTTATTTTTCTAAATATAATTTTGGTTTGTTCAATTATATTGCTGAGAAAAATTTTATTGTGTGACTATAAAATGATTTGTTTATCCATTCACATATGGATGAACATTTATGTTGTTTTTAGTATTGTCTAAAGTTATTGTAAACATTGTATACTTGCTTTTGTGTTGACATATATTTTCATATTCTTTGTAAACATGTAAGAGTAGAGTTGTTAAGTCATATAGTAAGTCCATGTTTACTTGTATAAGGAATTTCCATACTCTTTTTGAAAGTACTCATGCTTTATATTTTATTTTATTTTATAGGAACAATATAGGAGAGTTTCATTTGTTCAACATCTATACCAACACTTATCAATCTTTTTAAACCATTCACAATTGATGAATAGAGGGATTTATTTTCATTTGTAATTTACTGAGAACTAATAATACTGGACACCTTATCATGTGTTTATTACTTCATATAAGTATATTTTAACAAAACTGATCTGTTTACCATTCAGATTGTGCAACTTATAGTTTGATATTAAAATATACTAAATCACAGAAAGCATGTTACACCTGCAAACCTATTCCTTCCCCTTTTCATCTTTTTAATTGAGATGTAATCGACATACCATAAAATTCATCCTCATATTGTATCTTAAAATCAGATAGTAGTATCTTAAAATCAGATAATAGTAGTTTTTTCATAGTTAGTCTCCTTTTTCAAAGTTCTTTTGACTCATCTAGATGTATTATATTTCTTTATGCATTTTAGAATCACTTTAATTCCTAAAAAAAATTCACTCTAGTGATTTATGTGAATTATATTGAATCTATAAATCACCCGGCATAGAGATAACTGACATCTAAGCAGTATTGAAGCTTTCATATTTTTAAAAGATAATTTTCTTTGGTGTTCTGTTTTTTCTAATATATGCATAGTATAGATTTTTTTCATTAACCATGTTTAGGTTGTATTGGGTTTTCTGAATCTATGTTTTGGTGCTGTCAATTTTAGTAAATTATCAATTTTCTATTAGAATATTGTCATAATGTCTTATCTTCCTTAAACTCTAACTAAAAATGTGTGGACATCTCACTTTAACATGCTTATTTTATAAACTTTCCTGAGTATCTTTTCGTATTTAATTCTGTGTCATACTTGCTTCTGTAGTCCAATAATTCTCTCTTCATGTGGGATTAATGGTTTTCTATATTCATTGTTTAAAATAAAAGTTGTTACTAGAAGTTCCACTGGGGTTTCTATAAAAAATGTTTAGCTATATTTTAACTCTTGCTTTGCTGCTGTGTATTTTTAAAAATATATTCAGCCTTATTATTTGATATTTTACATCTTATTAAACAAATATCTCTTATTTCTGAGAATTGGTTTCTCTTGCCTGTTATTTCTGCTGGCTCTCAGTCATGGTGATACTTTTCCTTGTGTACAATTTGTTTACTTGTAGATAAGCTTACCTTTCTTGGAATTTTATCTATGGGAATTCTTTCATACTTGTGTTGCATTTATATTTCTGTATTATATTTTATTTTTAATTGCATATGCTGAATTGGGACCACAAATCCAAGTATAGACTTACGGCTCGAATTTTTAGTCAAGATTAATTACTTTTCATTAGCTCAGTACAGCTCATAACAAGAATAAAAAAATACTCTCACCAATCTCTTGTATGCATCATGTTTATTTTTTGTCACATTTAGACAATGCTTTTGCGATCTAGATTTATTTAGGGTCTCCTTCAGACCCATTGTGGATTTTGTTTTCCCCATCCACCAAAGAGTCCATTAGAACAAAAGGTCAAAGTCTTTAGCATGTGAATAAACATTTGTTTTATTCTTTCTTTACTTTTCAAGTTTCCAGCTTTCAGTTTATATTTGGCTTTTGTGGATTTATGAGCTTTGTGCCAGTTCAATATTGCATTTAAATTATTCTTGGTGTTTTTGGGTTGTGCCTTTTTTTTAAAAAGCCACCAATTTATATTTGTATTTTATTTGTTTGATTGATTGGTTTTACTTTGGTTTTCCTTAGGTGAGGGATTAACTGGTATCTCTTTCACCTAATGCAGGAAAGGAAACTGCCATAAATATGTTGTTTTTATCAATGAGGCTAAAACAAGTCTACCTTGTAAGATTCTATGCTAAGTTAAATCTCAGTATTAAAAAATGATGTGATTCATTTGAGATATCTCCTCCAGGAAAGCAAAGATGATTGTCAGCTTTAGGTCTAGGAATTTGCAATTTTTAGTCAATTTCTTTTGTTCACACTCAACAGAATATAGTTTAAATGATAAGCATAACACAAGTAGTAGCTAACTAAAAGTAAAGGCCATTTAAGAGTTGTACAGAGGCAAAGGAATTTAAGTAATCCCTCCCTAGTGAAGCTGCAAGCTTATCTTGCATTCTAGGCTAGGTTGTAAACTTTATTTAGAAAAAAAGTAAAGGCTGGCAGACTGGGCACCACACTTAAACACACTCCTATCTATAGATCGAAGGCATAACATGGAGAAACGCTCTCCATTCTTGCTCAAACCCCCACCTGGTCACATACCCCATGCCTGCTTCGATCACGACCCTCTCACATGTACTTTCTAGAACTACACGCCTTTAAAAAGACTAGGATTTTCTTTGCTGGGGAGCTCGGTTCTTGAGAAGCCAGTCTGCCAATGCTCCTGGCTGAATAGAGCCACTTCCTTCTTTAAATCTGGTGTCTGGGAGGTTTCATCTGTGGCTTGTCCTGTTACATCACTAATATTTGAATTTTTGGGTCCTGCTTTTTCTCCTTTTGATCTAAGATTCATCATGCTTTTATGATGATATACATATCTATATGATATATATCTATATCTAGTTAGCTAGCTAAATAATTTCATCCATTATTATGGACTTTGCCAGCAAATATAAACTTACATTCTGAAATATATCATGTTGATATATATATACATCTCCATAAAGCTGAAATTATGAAATTCAAAAAGTTGCTCAATGTTTTTGTTTTGTGTATGATTTAATTTTTCGTTGAGTATGGAAATGTTTAATAAGGAGCTGAGATGTTGGGATTCCCATAAGGCACATTTTTTTTAAAAATTTTACTTTAAGTTCCAGGATACATGTGCAGAATATGCAAGTTTCTTACATAGTTATACATGTGCTATGGTGGTTTGCTACACCTATCAACCTGTCACCAGGGTTTTAAGGTTTTAAGCCCTGCATGCATTAAGTATTTGTCCTAATGCTCTCCTTTCCCTTGCTGCCCACCCCTGACAGGCCCTGCTGTGTGTTGTTTCCCTCCCTATGTCTGTGTGTTCTCATTGTTCAACTCCCACTTGTGAGTGAGAACATGCAGTGTTTGGTTTTCTGTTCTTGTGTTAGTTTTCTGAGAGTGATGGCTTCTAGCTTCATCCTTGTCTTTGCAAAGGACATGATCTCATTCCTTTTTATGGCTGCAAATATATATATATATATATGCCACATTTTCTTTATCCAGTCTATCATTGATGGGCATTTTGTTTGGTTCCAACTCTTCCTAATCCATTCTAATCCGTGTTTGGTTAAGGAATAGAATGATAGTATTTTTAAGACTATTCTCTTGGTCAAACAATATATATTTTTCAGACAATACTACTACCTGTTTTCTATGTATTAAAATGTTAGTCCTAAAACACCAAGGAAGCATTGATTAAAATAATTACCTTCTAAACCTATTACATGGATACTGGAGGAAAAGAGACAAACTTCAGTCAGCATAAAAACATAGATGTCAACTTTTGTCTTTTTACATCCAATTTTATGTCTATATTTCACAAGTATTCACTAATTCTGAAAGTTATAACTATCATGTAAAATGGATCCTAAGGATAGTTCAACTGCATTTAGTTATTTACTTTCCAGTTGCATTTTCTGAAATATAATTTAACTGAAATCTCTTATATTATAAGCATGCCTTCCACCTTTCTACCTCATTTCATGTCTTTTTACTTTTTTCTAACAGCCTCTAGCCTACATATTGCTTTAGAATTCTATCTTTTTACTAAGCCCTGTGCAGGTGTCCCTTCCTCCATTAACCATTCACTCAATCTCTCCTACCAGAAAACACTGTTCCCTCCTGCGTACTCATAGAATACTTTTTAGTAGCTTCTTATAATTATGATACCAGTAAGTAATATATTATATTCACTTGTGCTCTGCTTTCTAAGTCAGACTGTTAGCTTTGTCAAGGTAGTTCAGTTTTATTTGATTTTTTGTTGCATAGACATTTGAATTGAATTTATTTTATGATCTGTCTTTAATTTGGAATTCCTTTTCCCTCTAGATATCCAAACTTTACTCTTTTTACAAACTTCACCTCTTCGTAAAGTCTTTATCTCAATTTCACCACATAGAATGTTCTACAAATATCAATGAAGCCAAGTTGATTGATTATATTATTCAAGCTTTCTATTTTTTACTGATTTTCTGTCTACCTTTTCTATCAACGAATGAAAGAGGGTGTTGAAATCTTTGGCTGTGCCATAAGACCAAATTACAACAATTTAGTCTAAAGATCTTAAATGCTTTATTTGCAATTCTAGAATTGGGCAACACTTCACTCCATAAAATAGAAAATATTCCCAATGAGCTGGGCAGAAGAGGTTGGTTTTATAGTTAGAAAAGGACTGAAAAGGAAGTAACAAAAAATAAAAATCAGAAACTCAATTTGGGTTTAGTAACATGGAAACTAAGCATGAGTGGCTCCATTTTGATTTTTTGTCTGGTCTGTTGAGGATTAGAGCAGGAGCTTAGTTCAAAACAATGGCCTCTTATAATTTTTATTTAACAGCTATAATTGTCTGCTTGCCTTTTCCTACTTTCAATTCTATCAGTTTTCACTTCATTTATTTCCAAACTCTTTTATTGTATGGATACATACACGCTTAGGATCATTATTTCCTCTTGATTAGTTAACTTCTTTATTGTTAAAAAATGGCCATATTTGGTTTTGGTTATCTGATTTCCCTTGAAATCTTTTTTGTCAGGTATTAATACAGCTGTTCCATCTTTTTTTTGATTAGTGTTAACATGTTATAAATCTTACTCCATTATTTTTCTTTTTATGTATTTATAGATTTATATTTAAAGTATGTTTCTTATGGGCTGCCAAGAGTTGGGTCTCACCTTTTATATTCAATCTGACAGACTCTGCATATTAAATCTCTACATTTTAAATAATTTTTTTTTAGCTCTTTGACCCTTGATGTGATGATCATTGTTACTGTTACATTAAGGTCTATCATCTTGCCATATACTTTCTATTTGTTCTGCTTTTAGATTTAAGATGTTTTCTGGTGTGCTTTATATTAAAAGAGTATTTTTATAATTAAATTTGCTTTATTATTTGTTAATTATAACCATTTTTTGTATTATTTTGATGGTTTCCTTACGGCTTATAATGTATATTTTTAACTAATTAAAATTGTCTTCCTGTGATATTATTATTTTACTTCACTCTTCAAGGTGGTGAGCTATAAACAGGCCAGTATTTATATATATATGTACATACATATTTATATAATGGTCTGTTGATATATGTATATATATAATATATGCATATACATATATATGCATACATATATATGTTTATGTGTATATATGTGCATATATATGAAGTGATATCACAGGAGAGCAACTGTGTGTATATATATATAATATAATGTACATATATATGATGTAATGTATATATAAATATACATATATATGATATATAAGAACTTTACAGTGGTATACTTCTGTTTCTCTCTTTCTGACATTTATGCCATAGTTGTCATACATTTTATGCTACATGTTATAAATCCCAAAATACATTGTTATAAGTTTTGCATTTAAAAGTTAATTACTTTTATTTTATTTATTTTGTTTTTTTTGAGACAGAGTTTCACTCTGTCCCCCAGTCTGGAGTGCAATGGTGTGATCTCGGCTCACTGCAATCTCCACCTACTGGGTTCAAGTAATTCTCCTCCCTTAGCCTCCCCAGTAGCTGGGATTACAGGCATTTGCCACAACGCCCAGCTAATTTTTGTATTATGAGTAGAGACGGTGGGGTGGGCGGGGGACCGGTTTCACCATGTTGGCCAGGTTGGTCTCAAATCCGGACATCAGGTGATCTGCCTGCCTCAGCCTCTGGAAGTGTTGGGATTACAGGCATGAGCCACTGTGCCTAGCCTGAAAGTCAGTTATTTTTAAACAAATTTAAAGAAAGTGTTTAAATGCTTATATATTTACCCATGTAACTACCAATTCCAGTGTTCTTCATTTCTTTTTGTAGATACAGCTTTCCACCTAGTCTCAGCTTTTCTTCTGTTTGAAGAACATGCTTTAAATGATCTTTTACTTCATGTTTACAAGTAATGTATTCCTCCAGCTCTAATGTGTCTTTGTTTCACTTTAATATTTTAAATATTATTTTCTGGGCAAAAAATTTTAGGTTGACATTTTTCATTCTATACAGTAAAGCGGTTTACTACCTTCTGGTTTGCTTTTTTTTTTCAATAAGAATATGCCATCATTCTTAACTTTGTTCCTCTGTGTACATTGTGCCTTTCTCTCTAGATGCTTTTAATAATTTCTCTTTATGACTAATTTTAGTAAATTTCATGGTGATATGCCTTGGTATACTTTTCTTCATATGTCTTTGGCTTCAGCATATTGAATTTCTTTACTAGGTTAAATGTTTTTAACAAATTTGGAAATTTTTTAGTTATAATTATTTCAAATATTTTTTGTTGTTTACTTTTTCAGGAATTATAAATACATGTAGATTGGGCTACTTGAAGTTTCTCCAAGCTGACTAATATGCTATTAAATTTTTTTGTGAAAAAAAAAAAGCACATATTTCTTTGTACGTTCCATTTCAGTTAGTTTGTTCTGCAGTGCCTTATCTTCACTCTTCAAAGTAGCAAGCTGTAACAATCCTAGGATTGATGTGTTTGTTTTCATCATTCAGGGATCAGTGTCCTTTACTGCTGAATGTCCAGTGTCCTAAGAACTTCTACTTTATATATTTTGTGTATATTTTTAGTCATTTCATATAGGAGGACATGTCTCATTTCTAT
The DNA here is from genome assembly GCA_963574635.1 of Cheracebus regulus. Taxonomy (NCBI): domain Eukaryota; kingdom Metazoa; phylum Chordata; class Mammalia; order Primates; family Pitheciidae; genus Cheracebus; species Cheracebus regulus. Next base: position 68,018 of record CAUYQU010050271.1, on the reverse strand, counting down.
TGCTTTATCACATTAGAATTATAAATTGTTTAATAAAATAAATTTTATTTTAACCATTTTATATGTCTCTTTTTGGATTGCCCATTTACCTATTATATATGCTTAGTTTATATTGACTTCTGGTATATATGAACATATATATTTGTTTCCTTGTTGGCATACTGAAGTTCTGCTGTATTAAACATGGCAGTCTCTGTTCACACTTGTTTAAAATACTTCCTTAGTTTCTTGATTTTTTGTTAATATTTGCATATGATGAACCAAAAAACTGAAGTTCTAAAACTTGGCAAACTCTTCTCAAATGCTTTCTTTGGTAATTTTTTCTAGTGATTTTATTATTTAGATGTCTTGTTTCTATCAAAAGGCTAAATGAATATTTATTATGTTTTCTCTTTATTTATCCAAGTTCAATAGAGCTAAGAGAGATGCATAGCACTTGTGAAGTATGGTGAGAATTTACTTACATAGTTTCAAATAACCAGCCAGTTTCCCTAGCTCTGCTGGTTGACTGAATCAACACCCTTAACAGTGATAGCAACTAAGTGTTAAGTTCTCATTTATTTCTGGGTTTATTTCTATTGTATTCTGTCTTTCTGTTCTTATGCTAATCTTACAGACTTTTAATTATAACATGCTTCATTATAATTCATTTTAATATTGTTAAAGGCAATTTCCACTTTTTACTTCTCTCTTTGAAAATATTCTTGGCTCACCTGTCTTATTATCTTTGGTTTTTCAAATTCTCACAAAATATTCAACTGGAATTTTATAATTAAGATTTGTTTCTACAGTTATAATAATTTAAGAAGAATTAAAATAGTCACAAGATGTAGCTTTCATCTGAGTCAGACAATAGGCATAGTATATTTCTTTAATTTTATTTTTATTTATCCTAGTAGAATTTTATAGTTTACTTAAAATAGGCCAAATCTCTTTCCTGCTGTTTTTATTTCCATGTATTGCTTATAATTTGTGTGTTTTAATTTTTATTGTAAATGGTGTCATTTTCTCAGTGTTATTTTCTAACTGGCTTGTTGGGATAATGGAAAGGTTATGTTAATAGCATATGTAGCTTTTAACTGGCCATGAGTTTATTACTTAGTAATTATGGGTATTACTTGATTGAAGACATTAAGCCACTTTAGTTTGAATAATTATCTTCAGGACCTAACCTAACCTCATTTAATATATAATAATTTTAAATTTTTTTCTTTTAAGAATTATGTGTAAGTGCTAAATATTAAAAAAAAAAGACTCTTAGAAGCAAACTTTTATTGACATAGCTTCTTTAAAAACATTAATCATATTAATCATGGCCAGGTGTGGTGGTTCATGCCTGTAATCCAAGCAATTTTGGAGGTCGAGGCAGGTGGATCACCTGAGGTCAGGAGTTCGAGATCAGCCTGGCCAACATGGTGAAACCCCGTCTCTATTTAAAAAGTACAAAAATTAGCTGGGGGTGATGGCAGATGCCTATAATCCCAGCTATTCTAGAGGCAGAGGCAGGAGAATCACTTGAACCCAGGAGGCGGAGGTTGCAGTGAGCTGAGATCGTGCCATTACACTCCAGCTTGGGCAACAAGAATGAAACTCCATCTCAAAAATAAAAAATAAAAAAATTACAAGAACTGAAATTAAGTTTGTCTTACAAACATTATTTTTTAGAACTGATATCACTGTGATTACCAGGCCCAAAAAACATTCATCCAACAAGCATTATTGAGTGTGCACTGTGTACCCAGCACTTTTTTTGAAGTGTTGAACATACAGTGGTCACAGAACAGAAGAAAAGTCTTTTCTGAGACACAGTCTCACTCTGTCACCCAGGCTGGAGTGCAGTGGCATGATCTCAGCTCACTGTCTGCAACCTCCACCTCCCAGGTTCAAGCAGTTCACTCCTGCCTCAGCCTCCCAAGTAGCTGGGATTACAGGCACCCAACGCTATGCCCGGCTACTTTTTGTGTTTTAGTAGAGATGGGGTATCACCATGTTGACCACGCTGGTCTCAAACCTGACTTCATGATCTGCCCACCTCAGCCTCCCAAAGTTCTGGGATTACAGGCCCGGGCCACCACACTAGGCCAGAAAAGCCTTTCTTTATTGAATTTAGTTCAGTGAGGAGAGATAGATGGAAAACACATAAACTACACATAATTGGTAAAAGATAAAATGTCAGATGGTGAGAGTTTGATTCCAAAAAATAAAGAAGAGAGATAAATAAGGAGGCCAGGATTAGAGATAATGTGACAAATTTAGATTGGAGCTCAGGATAGGTATCACTAGGAGATCATGTTTGAACTAAGAGAAGGCAATGTAAGGAGATAAGAACTGTGAATATCTGGGGAAAATAAAAGAAGTTTAAAAATGTGAATGACTATGAAAGCTTCTTAAAACTTTACTTAGGGAGGTAATTATTCGTATTTAGAGTTTTGTATGTTTTCAAGTGAGGGAGGGCCTCTCAGTGTTTGAGACCAGCTTGAGTCACTTCTAAGATTTAAAGTTTCAGTGTACATAATCTGTAGAATTAAGATCCTCCTTCAGGCAGGATTAAGATTCTACTTCACGGCAGGATTATACATATTGTGATAAAGTGTGAGTGATTATGTTAAGCAAATTCACAGTTTTAATGCAAAATAATAAAGTATAATAAAATGTATCTTGTATTTATAAAATTTTTTATTCCAAATTCATTGTGTACCACAAGTGAAGTGGTTCAGAAAGAATTACTGAAGTGTAAGTTCACACAAATCACCTCTTTTTAAATTCCAGTCTGTCAGCGTATCCCTTCTACTATATTCATAAAGTCATTTAAAAATGACTTCTTAAATTCATAAAGTCTGAAAACCTAGGGCCACTGCAAACATAAATTTTGAGTCGCTGGCATTGCAAACCCCACCTCTGCTTCTCCAAGTCCTTCTGTCTATTGAACTTAGTTTCCTACATCATAGGTCTGTTTCTTTTAAGAAGGAAAATTCGAAGGAAACATTCCTATATTTTAGGTCTCCTAAATTAAATTTTAAAATAATAATATAAATTTGTTAAAATGTTGTGAGTAATGCTAAAATGCTTGGGAAATGGGAGAACAAAACAATTTTAATGAATAACAAAACCTGATCACTGAGAGACCAATAAAGTGCACAATCAGAACAGCCTACATTGAGGAAGGAAAGTTTTTGATCTATATTAAATGAAAAATAGCCTCTAATTTAATACAGTGTGGTGATTTCCCCATTTTTGACTCTACCTGATGATATGTGTTGTTTTGAAAGTTGAAAGCATGATCTTATATCTACCTAGAACTCACATCTTATTTTTGCCCTCTTCTGAAGTCGATTTTCCAAAAACTCTTTCGTGATATACTCTTGGCATTCTGTGAATACATATAAAATGGTTGAGAAGAAGGTGAGCAATTAAAATTTAATTTATTCTCAGCTGGGGCTCTTGGCTCACACCTGTAATCCCAGCACTTTGGGAGGCCCAGGCGGGTGGATCACTTGAGCCCAGGAGTATGAGACCAGCCTGGGCAACATGGCAAAACCTATCTGTACAAAAAAATACATTAGCTGGGCATGGTGACGTAATCAAGTGTGCTCCCAGCTACTTAGGAGGCTGAGGTAGGAAGATTGCTTGAGCCCGGGAGGCAGAGGTTGCAACAAGCAGAGATTGTGCCATATACTTCAGCTTGAGAGACAGAGCGAGATCATGTCTTAAAACTATAAATTTCTATAAATTTCCTCCTTTATAGACATAAATTTATCTTACAAAAGGGCAACTTCCAGCCTTGTTTTTAGTACTTTTTCTTTGTCTGCAGTTTCTCAAAATATCTAGCTCAAAATAACCCTAGCCAGAGAAGCATATTTGGGGTGAAATAGTCAGATCACAGTCTTATTTTTGGGTGACATGTTCTGAACCCTATAAGAAATTAAAACAGAATCTATATTTTTGTTGATATATTTTCAAAATTTCATTCTTATTTCTTAATTCTACATAATCATTATTTCAATATTTTATTAAATATTAAATTAGTAGAAAATTATATGTGATTTTATAAGTGCTTTATTTCCCTAACATCAAATTATTTGAGGCAGTTTCCAGATGTATAGTATGAAATCATGGAGCAAATATTAAAACAGCTCTTATATAATAAATGTTCAAAAACTTTAATTGCACAAAACATTTTAGCATTTTTTTCAAATATGAAACATTCTGATACGGTGTACAGTACCAAACATTGATCAAAAGCTGAAAATATCTCCAAGCATAGTTGTTTTATATATGTGTGTGTGTGTGTGTATACATATACACATATGTATGTGTTATATATATATATGTTTTCCTTTCCTAGGGTTATGGTGGCTATATTGCATCAATGATCTTAAAATCAGATGAAAAGCTTTTTAAATGTGGATCAGTGGTTGCCCCTATCACAGACTTGAAATTGTATGGTGAGTACTTTCTACATTATATCTAATATAATGTATTGATTTGTAGAAAACAAGAGCCCAATGCAGAACAGCTCAATTGAGCTCATTTATCATGTTATTAGAACCTGTTTTGAGCTGTTTATCTTCTTGATTCAGTTGATTTTACTAAAGCATGACAATTAAATGTAAAATCAAGAAATTAAATAATGAAATATGCTACTCAAATAGTTTTTAGTTTGTTCTTAAGTGTCTGTTTTCTTGGGTCACAGCCTCAGCTTTCTCTGAAAGATACCTTGGGATGCCATCTAAGGAAGAAAGCACTTACCAGGTAACTAGTTTAAAAATATCAAAGAAAGAGTATTTTTATTCTAAAAACTCAGTTAAAATTGCTTATTTAGATATATAGATACAGATATTTCTATTTTCCTTTATAGGCAGCCAGTGTGCTACATAATATTCATGGCTTGAAAGAGGAAAATATATTAATAATTCATGGAACCGCTGACAGTAAGTATTATACTTGCTGCTGCTGTTTGATAGGGTATGACCTTTTACAAAGGCATACATCTAAGGACTTGCTTACAGGAAGCCCTGCAAACCTTCTGAAGAAGAGAGCAGAGAGTCGCACGAAGAATCAGATACATGATAGGAGGTGGGAAAAAGAATTCAGAAATAAGAGGAGAGGAAGCTATGCCTCAAATGGCAGCATTGTCTAATCAAACTCACTGTAATGATGGAAATACTTTATCCATGCTGCCGAATCCAATAGTCACTGGCCACTTGTGGCCATACTGTGTTTAGCATGACCAAGGAACTGAATGGATTTTATTTAATTTTAATTTAAAAAGGCAGTTGTGGCTAGCAACTAGGGCTACAGTGTTATTCAGCACACCTAAAATGGAAACCAACCTGGAAAACAGAAACCAAAAAGATGCAAGCACTGACATGAAATTCTAATGAGGTCACCCACTTAATGAACTTAAAACAAAAACTTTAAAAAGGCACTTTCATACCATCTGTCATTTTTTTCATCAACCTTAGAGGTAAATGTGATTGATGTTAGTAGTAATAAATAATATCATTTTATATTTACATTACACTCTTAGGGACCAAAAGAATCTATATTTTATTATCCTCTGTGATACTCTACAACAGAAGGCTGAATATATATAGCTCCATTCATGGATGAGAAAAATCAATTTCAAAAAGGAAACATATCTATCCAAGGCCATCTGGCAAGTGAGCCAAGAAAGTCAAAGTCTTGAATCAGTATTTCCTAAATCTTGAACTTAACTCCTTCCTCTTTAGGGTGGGTTCCACTGAATTATTTGCTTTAAGGATGCTATATAGAAAAAGAGAGAAAGAGGGACTTTACAGCGGAGAAATTTGACAAACATCACATCAACAGTGATAAGTCATGTTGTTACTATTATTAAATACCCTTGATATGATGTAGTGGGAATGGCATTTTACCTCCATGGTTTGGTACTCCAAGCCCATACATAACTCCAGTCTAACCCTGAGAAAAACATCAGACAGACCCAAATGAGGAAAATTCTATCAGGCACCCAGCCAGTACTCTTCAGAAATGTTAAAGTAATCAAAAACAAAGAAAGTTTAGAAACACTCATAGACCAGAGGAAGTTAAAAAGACATGATGTCTAAATAAAATGTGGGATACTGAATGGAACCCTGGAACAGAAAGAGAATGCAAGAAAACAAGAACAGCAACAACAAAAACTAGTGGACCCCAAATAAAGTGGGTTTAGTTAATGGTAGTATATGATTGCTAGTTTCTATTTGTGACAAAGTATACAATAATGTAAGATGTTAACAACGGGGAAAGTTGGAGAATGGGTATCCAGAAACTCTGTACTATCTTTGCAACTTTTCTGAAAATTCAAAACAATTATAGTATTAATAGTCTATTAAAGAAAGATATAAATGATACAATACCAGTGTTGGGTGAAACATGATGGAAGACAGCATAAATATTTTGAAGGACGTTTGGATGTTGTTCTAAGGTATTGAGACCTTACGTATATACCAACCAGTAATAAAAATAAATAGCAATTAAGTACTTATTGTATGTCAGAAAATGTGCCAAAACATTTAATGTCTCATTTGGACTTCTCACAGACACCGAATGGTATGTATTATTACTTTTATTTAACAGATTGGGAAAATAAATATTAGAAAATGATATAACTTGCCTAAAAGTGTGGACACAATTGATTAGTAGGAAGGAAATTTGAATCCATATATTGAGCCTTTTATTCACTGTGCTCTGAAGCCTCAGTTGTGTGAATAAATTATATTCAAGGTTAAATTATTTTACGTGTCTACCCATAACACTGGACTAATATATTAGTGCTGTTTCACATTTCTCTGTCAATATCTTGTAGCTGTAAAGGTAAATCACATTGTTCTATATGACTCACTCAGTCACAGACCTAGTGCTTCATCCATCTGATAAAATACAAGCAGAGGTTCAGCCCTGGTCACTTCAGAGAAAATGCACCTGTGAATGTGCAAGAGCACACACATACACACGAACACTCACACGCACAGGCACACACATACACACACCACACAACCCATGTGGGCCTGGTGAATTACAGGTGCTCAGTATGACACTATAACACCACTATTATTATCTTCAAAAATTACTAGCAAATCAATTCAATCAACCAGTCAAACCTGTAATGCTTCCTTTTAGCTGCAGTAAACAGACAAATGGCAACAAATATCAATGGACTTTGCTTTAGAAAAAGCAGAAAAAATCGAATCGGAAAAATCCATTTGCACATTTATTTTCAGCTGTATCCATACAGAGAAATAAGGGATCATATTACCTCTGTCATTGACCTTATTAATTAGCATTTCTAGAAGCTTACATTTATAGAGCAGTTTGTACTTATGTAGCGATGACAATGTCATTTTCCCATTAAGTGCCATAAGAAGATGTTGAAAAAGATCTTGACTATCTATTTTTTAAATAGGTTTAAATGACTGGCATTTTACGTTCTGTGCTGTGTAGTCTGATTATTCAGCATTCTAGAGTTAGAGCATTAAAGAAGCTTAAACTATTGATAAGGCTACCCTAGTTTTGCAGTGACAATTACAGGCTTATGCCTGTAATCCCAGCACTTTGGTAGACCAAGGCAGGCAGCTCACGAGGTCAGGAGTTCGAGACTAACCTGACCAACATGGTGAAACCCCGTCTCTACTAGAAATACAAAAATTAGCCGGCCATGACGGCACACACCTGTAATCCCAGCTACTCAGAAGGCTGAGGCAGGAGAATCGCTTGAACAAGGGCGGCAGAGGTTACAGTGAGCCGAGATCATGCAGCTGCACTCCAGCCTGGGTGAGAGTGAGACTCTGTCTCAAAAAAAAAAAAGTTAGCTTAAACATTAGTTACAGAAATTTGAAGATATACAAACTACAAGAATGAACAGCCCAGAAAGAATGTGAGCAAACTGGTGCAGAAAGAGTGTACCAGATCTTCATAGCTATCAAATCCAGGGCTGTTGGGTTGCTTGCTTCAGAATTTTGGATCTTAGGTTCAGGCAGAAGGAAGATAAAAGAAAGCAAGAGTAACCAGCATGCTCTATTTTAAATAGTTAGTCTTTGTATAATGAGATGTGTATTCTGTTTTTTCAGTATGGGTTATTCCTTTTTATTTTGAATAATAAAGCAGAATGCCAGTATCCAACTGAGACTGTGGCCTAGTAATCTTCAAAATTAGTCATCTTAAAAAAATCAGTAATCTTCAAAATCTTTCTACCTAAAACCAGATAGAAGTCTTTTAAATGTGCGATATATGTAACATAAAATCTCTTTGAAAAATAATCTGAAAAAGTTATGTTACAAGAAATGTGTTTCTTCAAATATCATAATATGATTTCTTGCAGCAAAAGTTCATTTCCAACACTCAGCAGAATTAATCAAGCACCTAATAAAAGCTGGAGTGAATTATACTATGCAGGTAAGCTACTTTTTTAGAAGAATGTGTTTTCTTGTCATGTTTTTTCATAGGTGAGATACACAACACAGCTTCTCTATTATTCCATTCTCCATACTATTATTTTTTAATATTTTTTTAGGTACCAAAGATTGTGTTTTTCATTCCTAATTACACTGAAAATGGGGATCAGCTCATGCTTTAAAAGTGAATTGCATGAATTCTTTCTAAATTGTCATTTTTGTCTCAGACTTATTCATATCCCAAATATTGAATTCTTTTAAAAGTAACAAGTTTCTATTTCCCTTCTTGTCTCTTTTGTCTTTTCTTCACTTCCAATAATTCTCACAATAAATAGTGGATAAAAAATGTTTGGGGAAATATTAGAAGAAAAGAAGAGAGGATAAAAGGCCATTTTCATTACCGTTTACACCTGTGCATTCATATGTTTAATATATATTTATCAAGGACTTTACAGTCCTGCTCTATGAGTGACAAGACATACTTTATACTATCAAGGAGCTTCCAGTCTGTTAAAGGAGTCATAGAAAGAAAAAAATAGTCATTTTAATTTCTCGGCATTCAGAAGAACCAAAAATAGTTCAACCTGTCTAAAACACAAAGTACCAGGTTTAGGATGATGAAAGATGAAGATATACAGATAAACAGATCTCAGGTCATTCCATAAGCATGACCTGAGCACATTGAGGAGTATGGAGTTTTATGGAAAGGGTAATAAGGCACTATTTAAAACTTTGTACTCAGGAATCGATGGGACACTATTTGCATTTTTTATTTGTATTTTAGAAACAGTAACAATTTTATTTACATTGGAAAGGGCATTGTCAAAGTAATAATTGCACCAGACAATGTTAAATAGGCAAGGAAGACAATGAAAAACTACTGCAAAGAAGACAGAGACTGAACCCAATTCTCTTTAAATAAAGAGCTGGAAATTTTTTTTTAAGTAAATACTCCTAAAAAAGAGACGAGGGGAATAAAGCCTGTAGTCAAAAAGAAACCGTCCAAAGTTTAGTCAAGCTGAGGGCAAGGTTAAGTCCATCTTAGTAAACATAAACATGAAAAAGTCTACCTTTAATGGCCAACACATTCTAATTTAAATACCAAAAAATTGTGTCAAATATTAGTTGATGTGATTACTTTTGTTTTAAAGTTTAGCATGAAGAACTTAGAGTTGAATTAGGTGAGATTTTGGTCAGTTATTATTATTCAAAGTTTCCATGCCACTGGGGCTCAGAAAGTGAATGTGAGGGACAATAACTTCTTTGATAATTTGAAATCTTCTTTCCCCTCAATATCTTAGGTCTACCCAGATGAAGGTCATAACGTATCTGAGAAGAGCAAGTATCATCTCTACAGCACAATCCTCAAATTCTTCAGTGATTGTTTGAAGGAAGAAATATCTGTGTTACCACAGGAACCAGAAGAGGATGAATAATGGACTATATTTATACAGAACTGAAGGAAATATTGAGGCTCAGTGAAACCTGACAAAGAGACTGTAACATTGTAGTTGCTCCAGAATTTCAAGGGCAGCTTTCGGAGGTGACACTGGAGCAGCACACTCAGAGACAGTGAACTAGCATTTGAATACAGAAGTCCAAGTCTACTGTGTTGCCAGGGGTGCAGAACCTGTTTCTTTGTATAAGAAAGGTCAAAGTGTTGGTTTCCTGGGAGAAATTAGTTTTGCATTAAAATAGGAGTAGTGCATGTTTTCTTCTGTTATCCCCTCTGTTTGTTCTGTAACTAGTTGCTCTCATTTTAATTTCACTGGCCACCATCTTCTTTGCATATAATGCACAATTTATCATCAGTCCTACAGTCCCTGATCTTTCATGGCTGAGCTGCAATCTAACACTTTACTGTACCTTTATAATAAGTGCAATTTTTTCATTGTTTATTATTATGCTTAAGAAAATACTCAGTTAATAAAAAACAGTATTTTATGTAATTCATGTTTTTAAAAAGACATTATTAAATGGGTCAAAGGACATGTAGAAATGTGGATTTCAGCACCTTCCAAAGTTCAGCCAGTTATCAGTAGATACAATGTCTTTAAATGAACACACAAGTGTATGTTTCACAATATATATACACACACGTGTGCATATACAGTTTATGAAATTATCTTTAAATGTTATTGATGCTATAAAGGGTAAACTTTTGATGAATTAGAAGAGATGCTCTTTTCCAAGCTATAATGGATGCTTTGTTTAATGAGCCAAATATGATGAAACATTTTTTCCAATTCAAATTCTAGCTATTGCTTTCCTATAAATGTTTGGGTTGTGTTTGGTATTGTTTTTAGTGGTTAATAGTTTTCTAGTTGCATTTAATTTTTTGAATATGATAACTTGTCACATGTAAATTAGATACTTAAATATTAAATTATAGTTTCTGATAAAGACATTTTGTTAACAATGCAATGCCACTGAGTACTATTTTGCTCTTTTGGTGGAGAAGACTTTTTTAAAAAACTGTTGGTCCTTTTATTTCTATCTCTCAGTGCAGAATCAGTTCCCATTTTCATTGTAAAAGCAAATAGCTGGATTATTTCATTTGCCAGTTACTATTTAGTATTACATGCCTGCCCAGTTCATCTGTTACTGTTTAATTTCAGTCTTTTTGGTGAGATTTAGAAATGAAATATTTTTTATTCGTTGGCCAAAAAGTTTACGAACAGCAGTGTCTGCTATTTAATTTGAATTGAAGGCACAAAATGCATCAATTCCTATGCTGTGTTGACTTGCAGTAGTAAGTAACTGACAGTGTAAAATAAACTTGACTGTATTAAGTCAATTTAAGTGATGAGAACATTAACTTTGGTGACTAAAGTCAGAGTACCTCTCACTTTACTTAAGGGAGCTTCCAGAAGATATCGAAAAGTCTGTAGTCAAGCTTAGAAGTTCAAATAAATCTAGGCAGGATACTGCAGTTTTGTGGTTTAAAAAAAGTCCTTAGAACAGATTGAATTATCATAACTTACGGCATCAGGAAGAAACTTTCAAATATCAAGGAATCACTCAGTCACCCTCCTGTTTTGTTGGATCAACCTCAAATTCTGGGTATTTGGGAACATGTGAATCATGGATTGGGTATTCCAGTTATTTCCTGGATGCTTTGGAATTGTGTCTTCCATGTTCCATTGGATTCAATTTAAAATGAGAAAGGCTTTCTCTTCTGAAAGACCCATTTTAGGTCTTTTTCAAGAATAGTGAACACATTTTTTAACAAAATAAGTTGTAAATTTAAAAGGAAACTTTTGCCTATTTTATTAAGATGGAAATTTCTTTTTAGGCTAATTTGAAATCCAACTGAAGCTTTTTAATATTTTAAATTTGAACCACTAGAGTTTTTTATGATGCAAATGATTGTGTTGTCTGAAAGATGTGGTTTTATTGAATGTCTATTTGCATATCGTTTAAAAAAGTGTTTGCCTTTTACTGTTCATCATTTCTCTTGTTTTATTATTATCAATGTTTATCTATTTTTCAATTAATTTAATACAGTTTCTAATGTGAAAGACATTTGTCTGGAACCCATTTTCCCCTTAAATGCTAGAGACCTCAAGCGAAAGCATATTGCTTAGTAGGAAGGCAGAAAATTTTCATCTCTGTGATTCTTATAGTGACAGGGTCATTTTCAGTAAAGGAAATGCTCACCAACACATAGTCACCAAATATTAAAGGAATTATGTAATTGGATTTTCCCCTTTATACATTTAACCTTGGTCATAATCCCACTATTTTATACATACTTATGCATTGCTAGAGTTTCCTAGGACTCCAATAGCATGCTTTTCAAGTGTTATTACTTCCTTAATGTTAAAGAAAAAAATCAATATATTCAATTCTATAATAAATTAGGTAAGCATTGTTAAATCATTCACAGAGATAAACAACCTCTTGAAATGCTTTTAAGAGAAAAGTGTTCACTTTCATTGCCTTCATTAAGATCTCCAAATACTCAGAGACTAAGGAGGCTATTCTCATCTATTTGTGTTTCCTGACAGAACTAAGGAAAGGAGACACTCTTCAAAAGATGGATATCTGTTCACACTGAAAATGTGCCTTTCTACTTGGGTGTTTAGCATAAAAATCACTATTGAGGATCTTAACAGGTGTCTTGTAGATCTGTTACAGTGAGGTGACTTAGACCTTGGGCTTTACCATATAGACAGTGTCTTAAACCATTGTCCTTCAAATGTTGGGCTTTGAGACAGAAGTCCCTGGAACTGAATTGCTCTCAAGTCTCTAGAATCAATGACAACACATGGCTTTTATGAGTAATTATATATGAAATACCTCCTGTGTCCCTCCTCATGTTCTCTGACCACCTTCACATCATGCAGCAACCAACATTGCATGAATACAATCTGAACTCTCAGCTGTGCTCATTTCACTTTCTGTTCTGGAGATTCTCTGATACTAATTTTGGCTACTTCCTAGAACCAAGAGACGAATCGCTTACACACTGCAAACCTATGTGAGGGTGTTAGTAACCCACTAAAACACAACTAATGAAAGACTGTAGCAGGTAAGCTTTCCCTCAGATATTCTACATGGTCTATGGAAGGCTCTGTGAGCCCCAGAAGCTCACAGGTGCATACCCTTCTATTTTCTGCTTCCCCATTTTACTCTTTTAAGTTCCCTACTCCTATTCCCTAGGATCACTTTCCAAAATAAATTGCAGGTGTGCTAATTGTCTTAGACTGCTTTCTGGAAACTATTTTTCTCCTCCACAAGAAATTATCACTGTGAATATTATAGGAGGAAGAAATAGAATAAATACGTGGTTTATTTTCAGGTTTGAATAAACTCTTTCTAATGAAAATCTATTGGACTCTTACTAAGCGCCAAATCTGTGATAAACACTCTACATGTACTATCAAATTGAATCTTCTCAAAATGCCCTAAGGAGGTATTATGTGTCCCATTTTACAGATAAGGAAATTGAGTTTTAGAGAAGTATATAGCTGGTCCAAATTTATAAGTAGTAAAAAGACTAAAACGCAGCACCAGCCAACTTAGAAGTTCATGTTCTCAGTCATTCTGCTCTACAGCACTCCTAAAATAAGAGTTAACTTATGTTGACACCACGTGAGAAAAGATTCTGAATGTTTAAACACACAGTTCCAAATATATTTTAGAGTAATTTGATAGCAATGATACTGAAAGGTAATGGACAAACCATTTTACCACTGTGGAATGTTTGAAGGTACATGAATTCCCTAATGACAAGAGGACATATGTAACATTAAAACATGTTTTCTCTTTCCATTGAAGATATGTAAGAGTTATTCCTATGCATGGAAACCCTTGCTCAGAAGACCATGACTATATGCTTGGAAGGCATTAGTAAATCTCCTTGCTTGGGCATTATACCAAAAATACTACAAAATCATTCAGAGAGGCATCCTTATACTGCAGAAACATTATATTGTTCAAAAACCCAGGCTTGTAAACATGAAAGCCTCATGTAGTTTTCAAACCCTGCAAAATACACAAAACATGTCACATTTCAAGTCATAGCAGACACCCACAATCCTATTTGCAATCTGACACAGGAAAATCCCATTACCTCCCACTGATCTGCTAGTGTAGAAATAGATTTCGTTTACCACTGATCAGATCTGCTAACAACACTTTTATTTCATTTAGCAATATTCCAGCAATTGTTGAGGAGAGAGTCTGAATTTGAAAAAAAAAATCCCTCACCATAAACAAGGCAGACAGGTTTTAAAAAGAAAATAAGTCACATCAAAGTACAATTTTTATTATTACTTCCAATTAAGTTTATGGTCGACTGTTATAAACATCACAGGCTTCTAATAACAGTATAGTAAGAAAATTTCTATGCTAATTCTCAAAACCTGTCTATTTCTATCATACCTACCCCCATTTTAATGAAGTTATCTTTGACATGTGTGAAGCTTAAGAATGCGGACTTCTAACCAGCCAATAGCATCAGAGAAAAGGAACTCAGATTTATTCTACACCTATGCTTTTTTTACATACGCTCAGCTAATCCTCAGTCCAACCATATCAGATAGATATGACTTACAAAGAGACTTAGACCCTTAGAAAAATGTATGTTTTGTGGATTTGTGGCAGGAGAGTTCTGTAAATATTTGTTAAGTCAAGTTTTAACATGTCAGTTACCAACTCGCTTCCTCTATGTTGGTTTCTGCTCTTGGGTAAGTTGCTTAATCATAACAACAAAAACTATGTGGAACACAGGAAAATGTGACTGATCTGGAAGCCAGTTTGTACCTCGAGCTCCTTTTTTTCTGCAGAAACAGACATATAAACCTATTTGGAGTGTCTAATGATGCTGACCCATGTGTCACTTCTCATGTCTCATTCCACATCTTCTGTTAGCAAAAATATTTTACGGCACCATTACCTCCTCCAGGAGAACATTTGCAACTAAAAAAAAGTAAAACACATCAAGATTCATGGAAGAAATGTTATTGTGCTTACTCAAAGATTCACTGTTCTTTTTATTATTTCTAGCTTTGGATCTGGGTTCTCTCACTTATTCAACATGAAATATTGAGAAGATGTCTTGCCTTTTCTGGCTCTGAATTTCCTAAGCAGCAAAATGAGTATAACATTGGTTTCACACAGTTATTGTGAAGAATAAACAAAAATGAATTAGTAAATGTAAAGCGTGACACACAATCATGGAGGTGCTTGGTAAATGTTACCGTTCCCATCTCCATCGAAGGAAAAGCATCCCCTAGATTGAGAAATGACCTAATTCAGTTTGGCAGTCTAGTAGTGAGCATTATAATGTTTGTAAATTAGGCAGACACACAACACACAGGGAGAAAAGTAGCAGTTAGAAAAAAAAAAAAGCCACTCCCTTTTCTTGACTTGGGTTTTTCATGCCTGACACTCCAGGAAGTTTCCCAACCCTGGACTCCAAGCTCACTCAGAGTCAACTGGCCACAGCTTCCACAACACTCAGTGAAACTGGAAGCTGCATTGAAATAAATGGGCCATGAAGATCCAATCTATTGAGGGTCACCACAGCTACATTAAATAAGGAACCATTTGGCTGAATCACAGGCCTCTGAGTAGTGTGAGCTGTGTTAGGTCTAACTGTTGAGCTACGGAGAGAGACAGCTCTTATGGTTCTTGTCATGTTTGATAAAGCAACTCTTTGGAAGATAAACTCCTATACTGATAGAAACTGTAACTTCCTTAAATGAAGCAGTTAAAATGAGGTGTAAAATGGGAGCTAGACTGGACCTAAGACTCAGTCCTGCCCCTTCTAAGCTGGGTGATGTCAGATAAGTCACTTGACATATTTGAAAACTGTATTGTCATCACTATTGTGGAAAAATAATACTTACTCTGAAAATGGCTGTGCAAATGAAATGAGATGCATATTTATAAATGAGAAAATAAACTGTTATGAGCATTTATCAATTTAAAGAGCTTAATGCATGTCTGGAAGTAGTAATATTGGATTTAGAGTTTCAAAGTAGTGGATGAGTTTTAAGTACCCTCTTAAAAGGGTAATTCCTATTATGATCTATCCAGAGCTCCCCACTGACTACAAAAGCAACTTCCAAAAAAAAAAAAGAATAGGAGACACTTTCAGATAACCAGGGCTTAAAAATAGGCAGATGCCCTCCCTCACCTTCAGCTGCTCTGGCGCTTGCTTGCTGGGACAGTTGTGCTTACAAGGGAGAAGGAAGAATGACAGAACACAGCATTTTCTTGCCCAGAAGCATAAGCGCGTTCTGTGTGGAATCTTCTTGTGCAGTACTTTAGACATTGATAAAGATTGGCACATCATAACCTGACAGGTTTTGCTGCAGGAAGAACATAGAACAAAGACCATTGGTTCCATTGCACTTCTGGGTCTGGCACAAGACAGGTAGCTCTGACAAGGGCAGCTGCCACTCCAGACAGGGTGTTGGTTGATTTTTGTGTGTTTCTCTTTATTGTATTACACATCACTGATGCTAGCCAGATTGTCTCCACCAAACCTCAAGGACTAGCTTTTGAAATTATCAATAGAAATTACCAACAGAAATTTCCAGGTTATCGTTTTGTTTCTTTTTTTAAAACCCCCCATGTTTGTGACTTTTAATGCTGAGAAGAAAATCTGAAAGGAGAACTTCTCAGTGTCCAGGATGCCACAAAATGAGGCACATTATTGATGACTGTTAAACGACAAATCCTGAAACTGCTTTGAGTCCAGACAGGATAAAAGGTTGATATTAAATGTGACCTTTGAGTTTAATGGTATCTAGCAGAAACCTTCATTTTGGCTGTGCAAATTGTACTATAAATTATTAGCCCCGTTTACTGCATTTTCACACAGTGGGGCATAGGGGACAGGCAGACAGCAGCCTATATATAGATTTCTTGTCACCTACCATCTTCTAAATAACAGGTTGTTTAAACTTAACCATTCTTTTCCCTGCCATTTTACATAACACATTTAAATACAATTTTTTTCCCTGAAACAGCCTGAACTAAATCAGATTTGATTTTTTATGGCAAATCTCTTCCCTATACTGTCCTCAGTTTTCACATCTGTAAAATGACAGTGTTCGTATTCATCAGTATATTTGTTTCTAGCTTTAAATCTTCACTATATAACCTTCCTGTTTTTATTGTCTATGAAAGAATAACTATTAATCATGACAACAGCTCAGCAGTTTGCAGCCTAATAAGTGATGCAAAGAGCAATCAACTTCTCAGAGATTTCAGTATTTAAAGATAGGCCCTGCTGTGCAAGTCTGTATAAATGACAGTGCTGCAGCACAGAGAGGATGCATTTGAAAAAGAAGTTAGGCAAAACAGAAGTTAAACTGCAAATACGTGTTGTTCAAGTTGCATGATGGGCTATTTGGGGGAATGCTGTAGGCTGTTTAACATTCCTGTGTTTAATGTGGGAGAGATTTCACTTTGTAGCAACAGTCTAAACTTTTGTGTTTTCTCATTTCTTCTAAAATATACAATTATGTGGGATTTATTATGTTATTTGAAAGGGAAAGCTATTTAGTGGTATGTGTTTTTTAAAACATTTAAAAATGACCGTGCACACATGTATACCTAAGTAACAAACCTGCACATTCTGCACATGTACCCCAGAACTTAAAGTATAATTTAAAAAATAAATAAATAAAAAATAAATAAAAATGACCATGCAGCAGATCTTATACTTTCTCTAAAATTTATTCTTAAAATAAGAGTATTTTACAATATTTTTATATTTACAAAAAATAACAGCCAGGCGCAATGGCTCACGCCTATAATCCCAGCACTTTGGGAGGCTGAGGTGGGTGGGTCATCTGAGGTCTGGAGCTGGTGACCAGCCTGGCTGGTGAAACCCATCTCTAAGACCTGAGACTTAGACCTGCTTAGACCTGCTACTTCTAAACTGGGTGATCAGTGGAAAAATAATATTTACTCTGAAAATGGCTGTGCAAATGAAATGAGATGCATATTTGTCAATGATAAAATGATATGAGCATTTATCAATTTAAAGAGTTTAATTCATGGGTCTGGAATAGTCTTATTGGATTTAAAGTTTCAAAGTAGTAGATAGTGTTCCCTCTTAAAAGAGCAATTCCTATTATGATTTATCCAGAGCTCCCCACTGACTACAAAAACAGCTTCAAAAAAACAGGAGACACTTTCAGAAAACCAGGACACCTAAAATACAAAATACAAAAAATTACTAAAAATATAAAAAATTAGCCGGGTGTGGTGACAGGCACCTGTAATCCCAGCTACTCGGGAGGCTGAGGCAGGAGAATAGCTTGAACCCAGGAGGCGGAGGTTGCAGTGAGCCGAGATAGCGCCCCTGCACTCCAGCCTGGGTGACAAGAGTGAAACTCCATCTCCAAATATATATATATATAGTAGTGTCACACACTGAACTGCCATTGATTTTGCATGTCCAGAATTGATCTTTTCCTCTAATATGGTCAATCCAATGTGTTCTCCTTTGTCCTTAATGGCATCTCTGCCCTTTCAGTTGCTTAAAAACAAGCCACAAGTCTCAAAAGCATTCGTGATTCCTCTCTTTTGTTTATAACTCACATATAATATTTGAACATGATCATGGCTCTGTTTTTTCAAATATATGCGTAATCTGACCCTTTCTCACCTTGTCCACAATTTCCCCTCAAATCCAAGCTTTCAGTCTTTCTCCTCTGGAGTACTGTTATATTCTCCTTAATGGTCAGAATCCACGACTGCACCCTCGGAGCCTAATCCAAACAACAGGAAGAGTATCCTTTCAAGATATGAGCGATTATGCCATACCTCTGCTTTAAAGCTTGCAGTCTCTCCTGTTTTCACTAAAAGGCAAATCTTTACAGTGGCTTACAGGATCTAACCCCTCAATACATCTCCGACTTCTCTCCTGTTCTCTTTGCCTCCAGCCACCCTGGCCTCATCACTGGTCTTTGGTCTCATTTACCTTGATGAATTTATGAACCTCTTAAGATTACCACATTCTTTCTGCACTCACAACACCTTGGCACCCCCATTTATATTCTAATAGAACTTACTTCCTCCAATATAATGTGTATTACATTATTGTCTCCCTCTTCTACTCTCTGTTAGATGATGGTAAAGACTTTTATCTCTATTCGTTGCCATATTCCATATGTAGAAATTTAATTAATTCTATGATAAATACCGAGGTCAAGCAGAAGTACTGCAATTGTCATTTATGTTCAAGTTCATAAAATCGTAGGTGACGATGTAACTTTTTCATTTCTTTTCTGTGCACTGTATGTTGGCTTTCCTAGAAATTTACTAATATATTCCTACCATTCTTAAAACTCCGGCCAAAGCCCCATATATTACCAGGTCTTTCCACCTTTGTAGGGACATGAACTACTCTTTTGTGTGAGCTCCAAGAATTGCCTGGCTTTTTTCTTTTTTAATGTTTTGTTTGTTTGTTTGTTTGTTTCTCTCCCATAGCCTTAGGTCGTTTCTTGTCACATCTGTGCAGGTCACTCTTCATCTAAATAATTTTCTTCATTTTCTGTGATGCACTGACCCCCACATTCTAGCCACCTTGGCTCTCTTGGCTCCCTGAACTTCAGTTTCTGTTTCCTCAACTCTGAATCTCCTTGGCCGTTCGTGCTCTTTCTGCGCTGCTGTCTCTACATTTCCTTCTGGGGCAATGCTCACTGTGTTCGTTTTTTTCTCTCAAGGATCACAGTTGTACACTGCATGTTTTCCAATATCTGAAAATCATTGTTTCATATGTGGTATAATTTTAGATTGTTTAGAGTGGGAAATTAAATCTAGTCATTGTTAACTGCAGCATGGCAAAAACAAGCCCAGTGGAAAACTATGAAAGCTATTTTTTTTTCTTTAAACTAAGGAACATGTAAGTGAGTCAGGTAATGAATGGCGTACAACATGTGACTCATGTTCATGTGTAGAACCTGCAAGTTATCACTAGGAAAACAACACATTTTAAGTCAAGAAGGTTTGGTTTCTGGCTGCACCAATTGCAGTTGTTTGACCTTAGGCAGATCACTCAGCCCTAATTTCATCATCTGGTTGTATGGGAAATGGAAGTCCTTCCGCTTTATTACAGATTACTTTGAAGATTAAATGCAGTCATGGGGCCGGGCGCGGTGGCTCAAGCCTGTAATCCCAGCACTTTGGGAGGCTGAGGCAGGCAGATCACGAGGTCAAAAGATCGAGACTGTCCTGGCCAACATGGTGAAACCCCTGTAAATTCTGTAAAAATACAAAAATTAGCTGGGCATGGTGGCATGCACCTGTAGTCCCAACTACTTGAGAGTCTGAGGCAGGAGAATTGCTTGAACCCAGGAGGCAGAGGTTGCGGTGAGCTGAGATTGTGCCACTGCACTCCAGCCTACCTGGCAACAGAGTGAGACTCTGTCTCAAAAAAAAAAAAAAATTAAATGCAGTCATGGATATAAAAAATTCTATCTCTAAAATTCTGTACTGATATGAAGGGATATTCTTATTTGTATCATCATTATTTGTGAAGCTAAAAAATTTCAGAAAGACAAAACATTTCTCTTTAATTCATCCTGGGCATGTTTATCCTGATAACTTACATAGACAAGAATACATTCTCTTTTGATATAACCTGTGTGAGATAAGATTAA
This sequence comes from Cheracebus regulus, assembly GCA_963574635.1. Taxonomy (NCBI): domain Eukaryota; kingdom Metazoa; phylum Chordata; class Mammalia; order Primates; family Pitheciidae; genus Cheracebus; species Cheracebus regulus. The sequence continues at coordinate 47,473 of CAUYQU010050271.1, read as the reverse complement.
TCTTCACTTTAAACAAAATAAAAGTGGTTTAAGCAAGATAGATGCTTATTTCTATTACACAAAAGAGATCTGAAGGTCTACAATCTATAACCTAGCACAGGATTCCCAGAGGACACTAAGAACCCAAGTTTCTATTTGTGTTTTTTTCATCATCATTGATAGTTTTCATCGCCTCTTCATTCAAGATGGCTGCTGGGATTCTAGCCATTACATCCACATTCCATGATGATGATGACGATGATAGTGGTGACAACAGCTGGAAGAAGTAGGGGAGAAGAAAATGTTTTCCTCCAAGCCAAATCAGCTCATTTAAATCAGCTTTTCTGAAAGTCCCATAATATACATTCATTTATATCATATTAGCCTTAATTTAGTCAGATGACTACATATAGCTACAAAGAAAAATGGTAAATGTTGTCTAATTTTCTAAGTAAAATGTAGCTAAGTATAAAAATACGTGTTTTGTTATCAAACCCATTAGAAAAGAAGAATGAATAATGAAAGACTATTTTGAGTTTCTGCCACATTTTTTTCTTATCAACAAGGAATTCTCTGAACTAGTTCAGCTACAGGTACTATAAGGAACACTGATACTACACTTTATGTAGTGAGACACTCATAGATCGTAGCCAAATTAGATAGCTGTCACATGGCAACTGAGAAGCATTTGGCTCTAACTGAAATTTGTCTATTTTGAAAAAGTAAGTTGACAAGAAGTTGTTCCCAGTAAAGATAGTTCAAAGAATGCTCTGAATGCATTCCTCAGAGAGGGCTCTCAAGAGTGTTTATTGTTTGTTTTAAATTTGAGATTATTCTACATTTATTTGTATTCTGGAAATGACTCTGTTGATATTAACAATGTATTTTTGTGAAGTATATATTCACAAGAAAATACAATATAATGATATTGGAATAGTTTTTCTCTTATAATTTGGTGTATGTATGTATATATATATATAACATCCAAATTAAAACGTGTTTTTTTAATCAATGTAGCAAAGGACATAGTTCATCTGATGACAAATTGTGGACAGAGAGAAGCACTTAACATAAACCTATGCATGAGATTCAGTCTTAAAGACAATAGACGTTCTCGTTCAGAGACTCAACAGGTATATTTCTAGCTATTTGTATTAACCTGACTACTCAAATTGTCACACTTATTCCCAACAGTGTGTTGAGCTATTGTGACTGAAATTTGTGAAACACGCTCTATGGAATATCATAACAGACATTCTCCTTTTTCTAGTTTCTATAAATCACATCGAAGTGCTTTTATAAATCAAATTTCTTTTTTCATTGAAAAGCAATAACTTCATTTTATTTTCATCCATAAAGATTTTTTAATAAGAATACTTGAAAGTACATTTTTAAGATTTTTCTTGACTTTCTCCGCCTCTATCAAGTAGCTAATGAGCTGTAAAGGGACGCCTAAATGCGCTAGGAAACTTGCTATTTAAAGGAACTCTGGGATCCTAAAATGAATCCCTTTGTGAAGCAAAAAAATGTCTCTGCAGTGGGAAATAATTACTCTGTAATTTATCTGGCCCTAAGTAGGATTTTCCTCTGCTTAGCGTTGTGAGTGCAGTTTACACTGAATGTCCTGCAGGCACCTCCATGTCAGCGTGTCTGAAATGGTGGCAGGGAGCCCAGGTAGGAGCTGGGCTGTAAGTCTTGACACCAGTTTCTCTCAACTCTAATTCATCAGCCACTCCGATGCCAAGGAAATATTTCCTGAAAAACAAATCCACTCATTTCACTGCCCTGCTGAAAACCTCTGCTGGACCCCTGTTGGAGATCTTCATTCTCTGCTGGGTCAATACCAAGCCCTTTAGCAAAGTATAGATAGCCCTTCACATTTTGGCCTTGACCGCTTTTCCAGAAACACTCCCTGGTATTCCCCCTACATGCCATATGCTCTAGCCACACTTCACTTCTCCCCTCTCTCCAAATACACTGAACATTTCATACTTCTCTGCATTTGCCTTTGGCTATGCCTGGATTGCTCTATGTCCCACATCTTTTGTACCTGAAGAATCCCTCCATCTGCAAGCCTTAGCACAAATATCACTGCTCCAGCTTCCCAAGTAAAGTCAGTCATCTGCCTCTTTATTGCCATGGCAATCTGCTCATATCTGAGAGAACTCATTCCATTTTATTGTAATTATCTTTATATGTCTCCACAACTAGCCTTTAAGTTTAGGAGGCATGGCATAATAATCTTTTTATGTTGAAGGCTGATAGAATTTGGATGTTTACTAAATCCCAGAAACTATATGCTTTACAAATAATATATCATTAAGGACTCTCAATAAAATTAGGAAGTATTATTTTCATTTCACTGATGAATGGATGGATATTTGAAGATGCTCAGGAGCTTTCTCAGGACTAGACTGTCAATAAAGCCTGCAGCTTTGATTTGAACCCATGTCTGATGCCAAATCTAGTTGTTTTTTTTTCCTAATATCTTTCCTCCTCAGAACTTAGCACCATGACTGATGTCTATTTTAATACATGAATAAATGTGTGAAATTGAGTTCTGCCTAACTCTAAAGTTTATGTTCACCCCCAGAGAATAAGATTTCCCACTACTGAGGTCAGTGTGAAGGAAACTTCAGGGGCAGCTTCCAAGGAGCCCTCCAGGAGGGTTGAGAGCCAGAGCAATGCTTTAGAGTTGGATACAGCCACCCTTTTAATAAAATGTTAAACTGTTACTTCATTTTGCTCACTGTTTGTTTCAATGGCAGCAAAGTGACTTCTGAAGAAATAAAACTTATAGGTAGGGTCCCCATCATTCACGCTACCTTGTTGAAAATATATATTTTTTCTTTTTTGAAAAAGTGCCCCAAAATATCAGTGGGTTCTTTTTCAAAAAGTGTGATATGGTTTGGAAACACTCATTTACTGATGTAGATTGAGTGCTGTTAAACGGACTAAAAGCCAAAAACAAATAAGTGCATTCATATTTCTTATGCAATTGAGCAGTCTCAACCTGGTGAATATAAATATGAACATACTATGCTTTGTTTTGTTCTTCCTGTCATTACTGTTAACTGTACTTTGTCAAATTCCACTTTCCTGCTTAACAGTGTACTAAGTAGATTCTACTATCTCCAACCACTTGGTCCAATTTAGCATAAAACTTTAATCTCATATCTGATTTCAGGCTATTGATCTTCCCTTTCCGGAGACTAGAGCCATGATTCTTAGCTGAGTGGAGTGAAAGAGAAGAGGGTTCTCTAAGGTTCTTTTTCTGTTGCTACTTCTGGGCCTAGAGCCTTCAGTTTTTCAGGGAAAGGGAAAAGGACGGAAAGGCAGAGATCTCCTTATAGGTACATGAAGATGGTGGAGTGATGTCCATGGCATTGCTCTGGATTGGCCTGGTTCTGTCTGCTGCTAAAGCTTCAGGTGATGTAATTTTCTCCATATTAGCAATATGCATGGTTTTCTTGCAGTCATCTTCAACTTCCTGGGACCCTCTGTTGGTGAGGAGCCTCTTAGAGAGGAGGCTGTGTCTCTGATTACTCCATCAATGGTGCATAATAGTAACACCTCCTCTGTGTAGAGTACCCGATTCTTTGAACTGGACCTTCAATAAGCAGAGCCATGAGGAATCTAGAGGTCTTTTTTCTGTGTCCTTCGAGGGATGTAGAAACTAGAATGGAGTAGCCACCATCCTCATCTTCTCCCGTGCTTGCCACACCACTTCAAGGCTTCCTCCATGATCCCATGATCAATTATAACAGGCAGCCTGCTTTCCAAATCTCTTCATCATGAGAAGTAGGCACCATTTTCTATGTTCTTAAAGGCCTAAAACTTGAGGTGGCACAAGTCACATATTTACAAGAACTTCTTAATCACTCCCCACTCTAGCTACTCTAACAGGACTACTATTTTTCGAGCATCTAGTCCAAGGATAAGATGCTAGTCTCTTCCTGCTGGGCACTTAAGTTTTATGCATGATGTTCTTGAAACTTTCTTCATTTAGCTTCAGGGAGGAGAGAGAGTCTCCCTTCCCATAACTAGACCACAAAGAGGGAAGGGAATTGATAGTTCTCAGAAATACTGCATCTGTCAAAAGACCTAGGTCTCAGAAAACTCTCTCTCATCTCTCATCCTTTTCTTATATTAACTTGGGGTTAAGATATGATATGGTAGTTGGCGGTAATTCTTTAATCTCTTAGTAAGCACTGTATGGGTATATGGCTCTAATTCTAGGAAACTTATTTAGAATGTGGGGTGCTTAAGGTTGAATATTTTAATCTTGGATTTAGCTACAATTCTGGGACCACACAAAAATCTACTTAAAGACTATTTATTACACTTAGAGATTTTCTAAATTAGATTAATCATTTTTAATGGCTGTCATAATTTATCCTCCCAAAAGATAATAAAGGATACTTCTGCCACTGCACATGCTTAGGTAACATTTATATCAGGAGGAATGAGTAGTTCAAGCTCAAGAGAGAAGAAAGTCAATAGTGACCAAGTCTAATGAAGAGAAATGCAGAAATAATGAAGCAAAGTTGTGCATACTTCTTCCAATGAATGATGGACAGACCCAGTGCAAATTATTATTATTTTTTTTAATTTGAGATGAAGTCTCACTCTGTCACCCAGGCTGGAGTGCAATGGTGTAATCTCGGCTCACCACAACATCTGCCTTCTGGGTTCAAGAGATTCTCCTGCTTCGGCCTCCCAAGTAGCTGGGACTATAGGCACATGCTACTATGCTCAGCTAATTTTTGTATTTTGGGTAGAGATGGGGTCTTACCGTGTTGGTGAGACTGGTCTCGAATTCCTGACCTTAAGTGATTTCCCCATGTTGGTCTCCCAAAGTTCTGGGATTACAGGCATGAACCACTGTGCCTGGCTCCCACTGCAAATCTGAAGGTCAAATCCTGTTATTACAGGACCTGAATAAAAGGCAACAACGTGACTTCACAAGTTATTAAAATGCAGTATATTTATCTGCCTGGATTGTGGCACTTCACAGTTCTTGCTCCAGGAAAGTGTGGCTAAAATATACAGTGGCACTCTCTAATACAGTAGACACTCAACACATATGGCTGTTTAAAATTTAACTGTCATAATAACCACATTTTGACTGCTCAGTAGCCACATGTGGTGTGTGTCTACTGTATTAGTACAGAAGTATACCATTTCCATCATTAGAGAAAGTTCTGCTGTACAGCTTTGCATACTGAAGACTCTTGTTTGCTCTGTGATAAAGACAATGGAATTTTCTTTCATCTTTGTACTCAGATATGCCTTGTGTGGGGCTAAAATACATGGACTAGATGGATTCCTTTTCAAATTTTTTTTTCCAATTCAGCTTTTGGGTGACCTTCATCTAATACCTAGTCAAACTGAAAAGTGGAATTTTCCATCTTTGGTTGGATTAAATCATACAATCATAATTAATAAATTTGACAGATTTGCTTTTTTTTTTAACTGATGAATTGTTTAAATCAGTTGACTAAAATGATTACTTCTTTTGGGCCATATGAACTACTGACCTTTATTTGTAAAAAGTGCAGTTATTCAGGAAGGCCCCTGACATGTCTAAAATTGAAATCATAGTAAAGAAAGTAAATTGCTGGGCATGGTGATGCATGCCTGTAATTGTAGCACTTTAAGTCTAAGGCAGGAGGACTGCTTGAGATCAGGAGTTCAAGACCAGCTTGGGCAACATAGTAAAAACCCTGTTTCTATAAAAAAAATTTAAAAATTTAGCTGAGCATGTTGGCACACATCTGTAGTCTCAACAAGTTGGAAGCCTGAGGTGGGAGGATCACTTGAGCCCAGGAAGTCAGGGCTGCAGTGAGCTGGGATTGTGCCATTGCACTCCAGCCTGGGTGTCAGAATGAGACTCTGTCTTTAAAATAAAAATAAAAATAAAAAAAGAATGTAATCTGACTCATTTATTAGAAACATCTAACCTACTTCAAATGCAACATGAATCCAAGTGCGCAGACGTATAGATATGTGGTATTTACAGAAGAGTTTAGCATGGCCTTCCAAATCCTGGTTTTGTTTATACTTTTCAATAATGGTATATGCCAATGAATGAAAATAAAGTTTTACCTCCCTAGTCAATTTCACATAATTCTAATTACTTTTAACTAGAGAAGATCTTGTTTAGAAGGATTATTAAGCTAGGTCAAGGTAAAAAACAGGTTATAAGACAAATGCATATGAAAGCTACAACTTATAAGGAAAGAAAATACCAAATTAGTTCTATCAGTCCTCTAGCCTACAGAAGAATATTATTTTCACCTAGTGTACATGTACACACACACACAATCAATATTTAATGTTTTTAAGTACACCATTTAAAAAAAAAATCTAAACAACACTTTGACTAGTCTTTTCCCCCTAATATTATATATAGACTGATGTTTTTGTAAACAAAAATAGCTGAGCCAATGAAATACTTTAGCATTGTATTTTTACCATTGTATTTTTACCATCAAGCACTATTTAGCAGGTTATATTTCCTACTTTTCTTCATTGATGGAGCAAGCACTAGAAATATAGAAAATAAAGAGAAAATAATCACAAGTTCTTAACCTTATTTTTTTCAGTCTTTATCAGCTTCATATAGAGAGCGGATCACCGTGTTACAGTATTTTTTAAGTTGCAAAGCCTTGTCATATACATTATAATATGTATTCCTCTAAGCAAGTAAAGTAGTAACTACTAGTATCCTCAACTTTCTGGTGATAGGACCCATGGTTCAGAGAGCCTACTGCTCCAAATTCACATAGGGAGAAAGAATAATAGAGTTCCTATCACTACATTCCAACAATATGGCCTTTCTGCTGCTATTCAGATATGAGACAAAATTAAATATTTCTTTGATTTTTTTTCCTTTCAATTAAAGGAACTGTTGTCAAAAACAGAAACAAAACCTTCCAGATTAGCATTTGCTTCAGTGTTGTATGAAAACAGAAAGTGCTTATTTCAATAAAAAAAAAAAAAAACAGTGTTTTTGCCTATGTTAATTAGAACAGACACATAGTAAATCTGTGTCTGACACCAAACACAAATGGAGACAAAATTCTTGGGCAGTTATCTGTGGCTTTGCATATTTGGATATTTGCTATTATGTAGACAAAGCACTCAGGACCTTCCGAAGCCTGACATCAAAACTCTATTTAGATCTTTCCTCTAATGCTTTCATTAGAGCTACTGGGCCAACCTTTGTTCTTGGGAACTGTGCCATTTCCTCAATCTGTCTGTTTCTTCAGCTGTTTTTTTCAGCTTGCATTCCCTCTGCATTGGAACTTTCTGTTGGATGTCTTACGTTTTTTTCAAGATCCCATCTCAAATGCCACCTCCACTTGAGACATTTATGTATAGAAATAATCTTTGGTGTATTTACTTTTGTCATATAAATGAGATAAATGCAAAACTTTGGATGCATAAATTATTCAAAGTCAATTAGGTAATTCACATCCCTATGTAAGAGATTATTAGGAATAAAGCCTTTAAAAGAATGTATTGTTAATAACTATTAGTAGATTTGTTCTTGGTAAATAGAAGAACATTGTTCCCCAGAGGTTTATGTGTGTATTCCGTATCAGAAAATCAATGTGCACAAACATGGGGCTGTTATTAGCAAAGTCATTAATTACAGTCCTGCTTGCTCTTCTGTTGTGAGGAATATTCATTCGTTTGCTTTCTCTGACTGACAGGCAGTAATGACTTCAATAAGCTAATGAGACATCTAGTTAAATAAACATGATTTTACATTAATAAAAGTGTAAACATGATTTTAATGAGTTCCTATGCTAATAGAGCGTCCGTAGTTATGGGCTGATGTTGGTGGTATACACAGAGGGATGAATGTAAGATTGGGTGCCTGTTCAAGCTCTGCAGGTTACTAGACAGGTGGCCTGATTGGAGCTATATCAACTCTCTAAACCGTAGTCTCTGTGCTTACTGGATGGAGATGTGAGGATAATGTCAAATCACATATATTGACATTGCATTTTGTAAAATGGCAAGTGTTAATTAAATGCATAAAAATGAATTTTAAAGACATGTAGAATAGGTGTCCACTCACACCTTCTTAATTAAGCTTTGCCCATGCCTGCCCCTTTCTAAATATTTTCATTTCCATTGTTGTGTTCCATTTCCATTCACCCATGCATATAATGAAATATTTTGTCCATTCATTATGTGTCAAAATTTGACTTTAGGAAACAGGACAGTGCTGAAGAGATCAATCAAGAAAGCTATGGAAATTAGACATTTAGAACATAAAGTACAGCTTAGCACCTTGACTCATGTGTATCCATCATCTCATTCCCTAAGGATTCAGTGTTAACCAGCTAACTTAGTAAGCGGACATATACCAGTGGCCACTATAGATGACCTTTCACAATTAGCAGAGGGATTATCTGGAGACATCTGAAGCTGTACCTCCTCTATGAAAACTTTGTGTGTTTTTATTAGCTTTTTCACCTGGCTGTCAAAACAGGATATTTTTACCATCCAGATATTTTAAAATACTGATGTAGCCTACTCACTCATTTTTTTATTCAACACAAAAGCCTGGTTCTTCTGGTTCTAATGGGAGCCTATTACTAATCTTCTGACAAATAATATAAAATACAGAACCACTTTGTGACATCCATAAACGTAAGGCGCATAGGCCTTGCTAGAGACAACTAAATCTATGGTTCTGTAAAGGGTGAAAATAGAATCTTGTTGCCCACATTCCCTCTCCCATTTTAATGACCATGAGAGAGGGCAAGTATGTCTTGTCCAGGATCATGTGGCAAGGTACTACTGATGGAGTTTGGTCCACCTCACCAAGCATCCACTGACACTGCAATCTACGCTGTGAGGCTCTGATTATCACCGGCATGTGAAGACACTCCAGTAATTAGTGTACACATAGAAGAGAAACCAGGTGGGAGTATATTTGGCTTCCTGTGTCAAAGTTTCTTAATTAATGTATTATTACATGTTATCTCTTGGATCCAATGTTTTTCTGGTTTAATCTGGAGAGAAGGAAAAACAGTACATAGCAAGTGTTTTTATTCCTGTTTGATTGGCATTCTCATTTTCATTATGATTTTAATATCTTCATGTTCCCAAATATGAGTAATTTCTATTTTTGTTGTTTCGTTTTGAGACAGAATCTTGCTGTCACCCAGGCTGGAGTGCAGGGGCACGATCTCAGCTCACTGCAACCTCCACCTACCAGGTTCAAGCAATTCTCCTGCCTTAGCCTCCCAAGTAGCTGGGACTACAGGCACACGCCACCCTGCGCAGCTAATTTTGTGTGTGTGTGTGTGTGTATTTTAGTAGAGATGGGGTTTCACCATGTTGCCCAGAGTGGTCACGGACTCCTGAGCTCAGGCAGTCCACCCATATCGGCTTTCCAAAGTGCTGGGATTATAGGCGTGAGCCACTACACTAGGCCTTACTATTGCTTTTTTGATTGACCTCTTTAGCATTGTTCTGTTTCCATGAGTCACAGAGAAATGCCTTTCATCTCTAAGAAATTGACTTGATAATCCCTGAACAAGTACATGTATGTGACTGGCCTTTGATATATGAGTCATTCTGGTCAGGAACCTAGAAAATACCCTATATTCCATCTGAATTATGATAGTTTTATTCTTGAACTTTCCTGGCATAAGAGTACTGTACGATACAATCACTTTCATCTTCACTGTTTTCAGAGTGAGAGGAGGAGGGGGCAGTTAGATCTCATAAACAGCTAGACTATCTTTTTATTTTTTGCCTTTTCAGATTGGCAAGGAATATTGTTTATTGTATCTTTTAATACCCACTTACAAGATTTAGCTTTTCTCAGATGGCCAAATAATTCTCACTTATTCCTAAACTTCATGCACTGGCTCTCAAAGCAAACACGGGTTAGGTGAGCTTTCTGTATTTATTGGCCTGCTTGTGAAAGAAGGCCACGTATACATTTGGCCTCCATTTGTTAGCTGTCTTCATTAAGCTACTTGGTATTTGCAGACAGTGCTGTTTCTTTGTCCTACTCACCTTCTTCCCTCTCAAGAAAGTAAGCACTGTCAGCTACGGAGGACATCGGATCTGAACTGTTACGACGTATGTCTTACATGAAATGCTATCCTTGAGTGAAATGCTGGGGAGGTTGAGTAGGTAAAGATTGAGCAGGAGCACTACTCAGTACACTTACTACTCAGTTTTCCTTTTCAATCTTGTTAGTATTCTGTTTTCAGCTCACAGGCTCTTAGACATATAACAGATCTTAGAGATTATCTCATCCCTTTTCTCCCCTTGGCCCATTTTACAAATAAGTGAGGCCAAGAGAGATGAAGTAACATGTCAGCATGTGCAACTTTAGTTAGTATTGTTACTGACTTCAGCTCCTTCTCATTTGTTTACACATCTTCCACATGTCTTCCTTGAAACTGTGCTGGAAAGAGCTAAATTAGCTTACTACTAAAGATTATTCTAATAATCTTTTTTTATTCTGATTAACCTAAACAACACATATGTAAAATTTTCCAGAATGAAAATGTTATATAAGTTTGAGATGGTCTGTTAATGATCTATTGCCCAGTAATGAAGAAACTACCTTAAAAGCCAGTAAGAGATGTGTCTCTGGAAGCGTCCAAAGAGAAGCTGAGTAAACAACATGAAATTTCCCTTTGATGGTGGACACTAGCATGTTGACCTTATTTACCTTTTCATTATAATAAAGAGGACTTCTCGAAACATTCCTTAGTTGTTTACATATTTCTAACCAGTTGGGTCATGATATTGGTAATTATAAGTTTCAGGAATTTGGAGAACATCAGATTTATAAGCATTTTTATATTCCCCAAATCCTAATTTTCACTGAATCTTTCTTTCTAATATCCTCAGCATTCTATTTTAGACTCATAGGCTCTTATACCTAGAGAACAGATATAGAAATTATCTTGGCCACATCTTTCTCTTACTCCTTTTTCATGGATGATCTAAGTGAGGTCATGAAATGTAAAGTAATGTTTCAGGATTTACAAATTTATTGTTCATTATTACTGATTTTAGTTTTTTTTTTTTACTTGCTCAGTGGTTTTTGTTCCTCAGTCTAATGTACAGATACTTGTTTACTCAGGTTAAAGATTAGGAAATATATATTAACTAAAGTAATGAAAATAATATTGTCAGTCTTAAAGGCCATTAATTCCCTAATACCATCAGTGAACATTTGCTTCTAATTTCCAAGTGCCTGAAAATATTTTGGTCATAAGAAAGTTGAACATTCTCTCCTAATCCTCTTTATGTGATTCACTTGCTTATCATATTTTTTTAAAATCAGAATATAAAATACTCAGCTCTCTGCCTTTAGAATGGATGGATTGTTCTGGATTCTCTGGGGTCTTTCTTTTATTCAAAATTTGTACAAAACTATAAAGTTTAGAGATTTGTTGACAGCAAATTTGTTGATATTGTGACAGGGTGAAAAAAAAAAAAGTTAGCTTTGTAGGTTGGCACTCAGGACCCCAGGGGGACTTTGTAAAGGCCATCACTATTCTTCCTTCTATGAACACCTTTATTCTGTTACCTCATTGGTGAGTTCGGGCACTGTAGGGGCCCCTTGAACAGCATGTAAATGTGAAAGTGACACGTTTCCCTTCACTGTTTGAAATGCAGGGACTTATAAGGTCCTTATGATCTTTATGGTACTTACTCCAGATCATTTTATGAAAGCTAGACAAGAAAGGAAGTATAACAATTTTCAAATGTCGTTACCTCCAAAATTAAATTTCACATAATGCAGACTTTGTTTAATCCCCCATATAAAAACCTCACACTGAATATTAAACATCTTTAAAAATTAGTACAGAAGAACACATAGTAAATATTTAAAACTGATTGCCTGATCATAAATTAATTCAATCATTGTGGAAGACAGTGCAGCGATTCCTCAAGGATCTAGAAATAGAAATACCATTTCACCCAGCAATCCCATTACTGGGTATATAACCAAAGGATTATAAATCATTCTGTTATAAAGGCACAAGCACACGTATGTTTACCGCGGCACCGTTCACAATAGCAAAGACTTGGAACCAACCCAAATGTCCATCAATGATAGACTGGTTAAAGAAAATGTGGCACATATACACCATGGAATACTATGCAGCCATAAAAAAGGATGACTTCATGTCCTTTGCAGGGACATGGATGAAACTGTAAATCATCATTCTCAGTAAACTAGCACAATAACAGAAAACCAAACACTGTATATTCTCACTCGTAAGTGGGTGTTGAACAATGAGAACACACAGACACAGGGAGAGGAACATCACACACTGGGGGCTAGGGGGTTGGGAGCTAGGGGAAGAATAGCAGGAGGTGGGGGGATTAGGGAGGGACAGCATTAAGAGAAATACCTGATGTAAAAGACAGGGCGATGAATGCAACAAACTACCACCATGGCACGTGTATACCTATGTAACAAACCTGCATGATCTGCACATGTACCCCAGAACTTAACGTATAATAAAAAGAAAAAGAAGTTCATAATAACTGTCTATAGAGTTTTATATAAGCACTGAGAAGAATACAGAATTTAAAACAAAAATTACTAAAAATATATTTTTCTTTATACTAGGATTTCCTAGAAAGACTTATAGAAAATTACATATGTACTGTCAAAGCAGAGATTGTGGTTGGCCAAATCTAAGCAATCAATAGGAATGGTAATCCATTATTATTTTTAGATAATTAATTCTAAGGGAAATTTTTGAGAGGGCTGTTACCTTTCCTTAGATTTCTGGTAATTGCACATCTTATCTAACAAAAACAGAAACCTCAAGCATCTCATAACTGATCTTGTTCTTCAAGGGTCTAGTAAGTAGATACTGGTTTTCTGTCCACTGTCATGTTAAGTTATTTTCCCTAACTACTGCTTAGTTGATTTCTTGCTAAAAATAATACTGTCTTTGCAAATACGGTCTCTGAAAAATGAATCTATAATTTTACACTGTACCTTCATTCGTATGTTCAAGACTGTCAAGTTGTCACACACAAAAACTAAATAGATTTAAATGGTGGAAAAGAATAGTATAAAATGCTGTCAGGTCTACCTTGATGGTTCACATTTAAGTTATTTTTGAAGGAAAGTTAGACATGTATGCCCTGGAATATTTTAGTTATTAATTTTATCTACATTTTACATTATTAATAGCCAAACATGTGGCTAAACAGCTTTATGGTATAGATGAACATTTTTTGTCTCTCAAGCAATTTAAAAGCTGTACTGCCCCATCAAATATTCTTATGTAATAAGCTCTAAGTATTGGCTAAAAAAGGAAAACTGTCATTTCACCTCTGTAAGTAATATTTGGAATGGCCTTTTGTGTCTTTCAAAACTGATGGACTCTTTTTTCATTCATCCATTGAGGAACACTTAGACTGCTTCCATTATTTTGGTTACTGTGAATAGTGCCGCAGTAAACATGGCAGTGCAGATATCTTTGAAATCATGTATGAAATTGGAAACAGAAAAACAAATACCACATGATCTCACTCTTGTAGAATCTGTAAAATCTAACCTCATAGAACTGGAATATAGAATAATGGTTCCCAAAGGCTAGGTGGTCAGGGGAAGCGGGGAATGGAGAGATGTTGCCCAAAGGATATGTAATATAGTTTGAATGGAGGAATAAGTTCAAGAGATCTATTGTATGGCATGGTGACTGTAGTTAATGAAGATACATTGTACTCTCAAAAAATGCAAAGTGAGTGATAAGTGGTCTTACCACAAAAATGATAACTAGGTGAGATAATACATTTGTTACTTAGGTATATTTAATCATTTCACTGTGTGTGTGTGTGTGTGTGTGTGTGTGTGTATTTATATAGTGTGAAATGTGTATGTGTGTATATATAGTTATACATTTCTTACAGTGGTGATACATTCTGGGAAATTTGTCATCATTGCAAGTTCACTATTGTGTGAGTATCGTAGAGTCTACTTACAGAAACCTAGATGGTATGGCTTGCTCTATACCTACACTATGTGGTACAGTCTATTGCTGCTAGGCTACAAACCTGTACATTTGTTGAATAATGAAAGCAATTATAACATGATGGTAAGTGTTTGTCTATCTAAACATATCTAAACATATGAAAGGTACAGTAAAAACTACCGTGTTACAATCTTATTGGACCACCACTTGCACATGTGGTCTGTTCTTGATCTAAACGTTTTGAGGTGCATGACTGCACTTCAAAACATCATGTTGTACGTGATAAATACATATAATTGTATCCGTCATTATAAATATTTGTAACAAAAATTTATGGACTCTGATTTTCTGTTTGACCATTTAAATGATAACGACTTTAGTTGGAATAAAACCCTTATGAAAAATAAAAATTTTGTTTTCTCACTTCAAAATGAGGGTTCAAGATGCCTTTCTTGAAAGAGGTAAGCATGGTGGGCCCTACCGCCTATTTGTGGGACTGCCAACCTGTGTCCTAGTTCTGACTCCAAGACAACCACAACGGGAGACAGAATACTTGGTAGGAATGCTTTTCTCCATTAAACTGTAAACCACGTGAGGACAAAGTCAGTCAGGATCCTTCTTTTACCGCAATCATTTGCACGATATCTGATCCAAATATGTGAATTAATTAAACCTTAAAATTTAATATTGGTTGCACTGTATTTTAAATTTTTATTGGTTAGAAATCTGATACATGTTATAAAAATGATCAAGTTTCTTACTAAAAAACATGCATTTAAAAAGTCTCACATTATAGTTAGGTAGAGTGAATAGAGACTCCACAATGTTTCAAATATAGTGTTGGTTTTTAGACTGTTAATAAAGATACATTTCTATGAGTATCCTCTCAGGAAAAATGGATGCACTCTGAATACATCAATATGATAGTTATGGATAGAAAGAAAAATTCCACCAGGTATACACTATTTTATTTTTAGGTTGTTAAACATCTAAATGTATGAAAATAAGCCCATGTGGAAATACCCTGATGTTTAGCACTGTGAATGAAAATTTCATCCCGAGTAATATGAACGCATAGCTCTATGGTATTATCAGTGTCAATTAGACTCTAAGCCACACTTTCATTTTATAAGTGGAGAAATGAGAATCTCTGGAGTTTTCTAGCTCTCAGCCTGATTCAGTGATTTTAGTTTCCACCTGGTCCCTCCAGGCATGCATTATCCTTGCACTGGATGAGAAAATATTAATCTCTGGGTCAGTATGCCAAAGAGGCTCAGCACACTTTGAAGTACAAGCTTTAACAATTTGGGCAGACCACAAGATAAGCATAATGAGCTAAATCTCTTGTCATACATTTTACAAATATCTGACCTATTCTTGAATGGATTTCTGCTTTATATAAATCAGTGTCTGGATGTAATAGAAAGCTATACATTTTATTTAAAAAGTTGCCTACATTTAAAAACTCGCAGATTTATTTTTGAACAGTTATGTTAGGATCAGAAATACAGGTCTGTATGAGTTGGAGAAGTGATGCTGTTTTAGCTAGAAAAAAAATGCTGCTCTTATTTTTTCTACGTACTACACATACCTGCTGGCCCAGTATGTACCATCTGGTAGAAAGAGAGGTTGAGAAAGCCATTTATTCACAGTCAGACTCATACATGAAGATGACCTGACTGTAATTGCTTTGTAGGACAGGCCAGAAGTATTCCTGAGAGTCACACTGATGGTACATATATAAATTATAAGGCATTTGGAATAAAAATGTCTTTAAAAAAAAAAAGAGGATAGTGGCCACTTTCTGGTATTTAAAAGTGTTTCAGTAAGGACTGGGGAATCATTCCAAGATAGGGAGAGTCATGTTATTGACCAGTTGTGATGAAAATGGAAGATGACATAGGGTGAGACTATAGAGTGTATTCTGGAAATGATACTCAGTTTTAACCAAGGAAACTCTTACCATTAATCTTCAAGAGAAGAGGTATGTTTGCTAAGAAAACGTCAAATAAGATCATTATAATGTTAGGGCTGCTGACACCAACTGATCTTTACAGTTTTGTAGAACTTCATTATTTTACTTGTGGAAATACTTCTCTATATTATGTCGAGGGTAGTCACCAATACTAAAAATACTGATGAGAAAAATGTGCCTTCAAGAAAAATTACAGAGGTGTCATTACAATATCTTGCCTAATTATACAAGATCTATTATTGCTTTCTTTTAGGCTCACGCTTATTATAGCCTGAAGAAATTGACAGAAATAATGAATATGCTTTTGAAGAAGTCATCATTTTTCAGATAAGGAGCATAAATAGTAATCGTTTACATGTATATGATACTTTATAATTTGAAAGAACATTTCACTAGCATTATCACATCATTTGTATTCTGATTCTTTTCATGAGGGAGATATTGACCTATTGAGATTCATAAAGACTATCTCAAAAAAAAGTATTGGGCTTAGAGATTGTCAGATTTAGTTATCAATATATAGTTGGTTTATGTAAAAAGAATATTGTAGCTTTTTTAAAGACTCCATTAAATTTTCTTTTAAAATGTGGATGCTTTAAAAATATTTTTAATGAATTAATCACTTGCCCTTTAAAATAGTTTTTGAAACATAAGGGATTTTTGAAACAAAACTTCCTACCAGTTGCAACTTGTACAAGGTGTTTTTGTTTGTATGCTTGTTATGGAAAGATGTATTGTTGTATAATAACTATAAAGCTTTGACCATTGTATTTTATCCTAGAGTTGTTCTATTAAAATGCAAAGCCTATGCTACATAATTTCAAAATAAATTTTTTATGTTTCTTATGACTTCTTTTTTTTAAGTTATTTCCTTCGCTCTTGTAAACTATGTACCATACCTTAAGTGTTTCCATGCTTTTTTCAATCTGTCCTGATCCATTAAAAAATGGAAAACTCCTCCTTGACCTCCTTTGTTTCACATAGTCTTCCCCCACCCTCTCACCTTGCTCCTGAATGTCAAACACAAAAGTCCTTAAAATATCCTGCTCGAAGGAAAGAGGAATGGGAGAGAATGGGTAGCCAAACCAGAATCCTGTTTGGTGGGTATATGAGTTTGCTAGGGCTGCCGTAACAGAGTACCACAGATGGAATGATTTAAACAACAGAAATTAATTTTCTCGCAGTTATGGAGGTCTTGGAAGTTAAAGATCAAAGTGACAGCGTTGGTTTCCGACCAGACCTTTCTCTGTGGCTTCTAGATAGCTACACTCTTGCTGCATCTTCACATAGCTGCTCTCTGTGTACACCATGCTTGGTGTTTCTGTGTGTGTCCAAATTTCTTCTTCTGATAAAGACACTAGGCAGCTTGGAAAGAGCCCACTCTGAAAGCTCATTTCACTTCATCTAAAGGTCCTATTTCCAAGGACAGCCACATGCTGATGTACTGGGAGGATAGGGCTTCAACATAAAAATTGGGTGGGGGGTTGAGTAGAAAACACAATTTAGTTTATAATATAACAGAGGGCAAAGGAGGAGAGAAGTGGGATCAACTTTACATTTTTTAATCTAACGGATAAGTGCATTCAGTCACCAGCTAATTTCTGTTTGAACAGGTCAAATTTCTCTGTCAGTTTGGAACTCGAAAACATGCTTATGTCACAGGAGAGGGTATGACTCTATTAGAGATCAACTAATTAATATTGCCTTTCTTCAGTGGATTCTTCCAAGTATGGGAAATAAAGGAAGAAAGGAGAACAAAAGAAATCAAAGGAAATCAAAAAAGCCCCTTTTAGAGGGCTTAGACAGGACTGGAGATACCATGAAACTGAGGCTCAGAAAGCCTACAAGCTTCTGGTTGACATGAAAATAGTCACATAGTTCTTTGACATTGATGTGCCAGAGTCCCAGGCAAGTGTCCCCCTAGTTTGTGTTAGTGCACTCCTGTGCAGGGAGGGGAAAGTACGTAACATAACTCCAACTAATTCTTACACGGAAGAATGAAGATGCAGAGTTGCCTGACCTTTAACTTTTCATAAGAAAGTCTATGCAAAATGTTGTGAACTTGAAAACTTCCTGTGATTAGATCAGGCATATTTGTGGATCATATCTAGGTGGTGACCCATGTTCTTT
The DNA here is from genome assembly GCA_963574635.1 of Cheracebus regulus. Taxonomy (NCBI): domain Eukaryota; kingdom Metazoa; phylum Chordata; class Mammalia; order Primates; family Pitheciidae; genus Cheracebus; species Cheracebus regulus. The sequence continues at coordinate 29,392 of CAUYQU010050271.1, read as the reverse complement.
TCAAAGCACGTTGCACCACATGGCTTTGTCTTCTGACAAACTTGTGAAATAAGTATGATGATTCACGTTTTAAATATAAGTCCAACGCTCACAGAAATGAAGGAATTTTCTGCTTTTTCATTCAACTAATAAGTGGCACAGCCAATATGGAAACTCAGTGTCTGGCATCAAAGCCCTGAGTTTTCATGTCTTACTGTATTTCTCAGAAATGTGATGTCATCCAGGTTTCATATGGCACAGTTGTTTCTAAAAACTTTTTCTTGAAGCTTATTTCTCAAGTGTCCACTGCAGTTTTTCAGAGAAAAATGAACCAGATAGAAGAATCGTGGGATCCTGCAGCCTTCCCTTTCTTGGCCCCACCAACTGTAGCCTTCTGGAACCAAGTCACCACTGCGCCACCTAGTGGCGGCATTCTCGAATTGGAGGTTAAGTACCACGTCAGGAAATCAACCTGAACATTGAAACACCAAAACGTGCATAGTTTCAATCTGTAATGCCACCTTAACCTGTAAAGAGGACAGAATAACATTCTCTGAAATGTGCTGGGTTTTATGGAGCAAAGAGTATGGAGGTCCTGTGCTTAGAATTCCTGCCATTGGGTCATCTTTTAGTTCAGGCCGTCTCACTAGTACCCCTTTAAATTCTAGATTTCATTCCTAGAATCACATGATTATGAAATGATTAGAATATTATAAATGGATTTTTGGATTCATCTAATAACACATTAGATGAATAAATACATGAGGCCACTACTCTTCTTAGGAAACTTTCCTGGCTCTCTGTTTCACTGGAATGTCTCTGAAACTCCTGGGACTAGAATAGGGATGTCTCTACTTTCTAATCCTCACTTGTCTCGCTTCTCACTTCCTAATGCAGAGATCTGCCACTATGTATTACCGTGACATCATAACCACAGCTGACCCCTCTCGTTGAGGGAAATTTACTGTTCTTCCTTCCCTTCCCTTCCTTTTTCTTTCCTTTCTTCACCTTCCTTCGCTTTCTTTTCTAAGCTTTCACTTCTTTCTTTTTTCTTCCATCTGTTCTATTTCTTTCCTTTTCGTTCTCTTCCTTCCTTTCCCTCTCTTCATTTTACTCCAAGTCCCTACACATTCTTCAAGGGTCAACAGAGCCCCTCCCAGGAAGTTCCCCTTGGTCCTGATTCTTATTCAATAAGGAAGCATTGTCCCTCAATCATGTACCTCTCAGTATGGCAAAGTCTTCTATTACAAAAACTGTTTATTAATCTCTTTATCATTAACCAATTAGAACATGGACAAAATTTAAGTGGTAGCTAAACGACAACATGAATTACATAATTATTTCAGTGTCTACCGTGTAATTAAATACCAAATATCCTATTTTGTCAACTTCACATTAACCTTCTCTTTTTCTTTCTACCTTGACTGGTTCATTTATAGCCGATTTACATTAAAGATATATATGGAAGTTGGGAATACAGGCAAAAATATGCTTATGATTTTACTGACCTGTTTATGAGAAATTATAAGATATACTATATAAATTTTTGCTTTTGCTCGAAAAAAGACTATATGTGTCAGAAACTAAAACTCGTCGTCTCTAGCATAGTATCTCCTTCACATATTGTTCTGTTCTCCCACACAGTAGTTTTAAATACAGCTTTTCAAAATTGAATGCTAGAAATTTGCATGCTGATTCTATTAGGGAAAATGGTCAGATTCTGTTCATGTTGAATACGAGCTAAATTGATGAGATGCTGTGACCCCTTTGCTACTTGGCTTCAAGTTAAGAGAACAGAATCAGCATCGAGGTTGGCTTCCTTTTATAAAATGATGAAATTCAAATTAGAAAAATTCCAAGCTTCCTTTCAGCTTCATCTGTACTAATACAGACTTCCACTAAGGAGAAAAGAATTAAAAATGCCAAGCTGCAAAATATCTGAAAAGAGCAGACTGTGTTTGAATGTGTTGGTACATTTCAGGGGGAATCAAAATCAAATAGTAACTGCTTTATCAACAATTGAACCTCAACCTTCAAAACTGAAGTTTAGGCAGGTAAAAGAATTTAAAGCCAAGAGGAGACATGACGCATACTAAACAGTAGATTTTTCAATTGTTCTTGAAACTGCCAACCCAATTCTTTATTTTATTTTATTTTTTGTAGAAGGGCATGAAAATCAAAACAGGAAATGAGTCAAAATTATTTTCCTTTCAAATAAAGTAACAGGCCACACACACACACACACACACACACACACACACACGCAAATTTAAGAGAAAATGAATTGATGGTTTTTGTAGTTGATCTGAAAAAAAATTGTTTATTCGTTTGACATTTCCAAAAAATAACTTTAATAGAATGAGTCTATAAAAAAGAAAGTAGAGAGGGCAATGTGGCTCATGCCTGTAATCCCAGCACTTTGTGGGTCCGAGGAGGGCGGATCACAAGGTCAGGAGTTCGAAACCAGCCTGGCTAATATGTTGAAACCCCGTCTCTACTAAAAATACAAAAATTAGCTGGGCATGGTGGCATGTGCCTATAGTCCCAGCTACTCAAGAAGCTGAGGCAGAAGAATCCCTGGAACCTGGGAGGGGGAGGTTGCAGTGAGCCGAGATTACGCCACTGCACTGCGTGCAGCCTCAGCGACAGAGCAAGACACTCTGTCTCAAAAAAAAAAAAAAAAAGGAAGTAGATAGGCTTCTTTCTAGTAAATGTAATATGTGCAGAACCACATATATAAGACTAAATCATGTACATGTCACTAAGTATTCATCAAACAGCATTTTGTCCAAGGCTTCATGCAAGACGTTGGCACCATGTGGTTATGAACTAAACAGGAACCCTGACCTTCTAGAATGTATCAAAACGATGGATTTACTGTTAAATGATTCACATGTAATTCTCAAATTATTATCATCAGAAGGAAGCATTAGCATTTTTCTTATATTCTTCAAGTCCCAGAATGCCATTTGCTTGCTTTGCTTCATACATGTTAATGACATTTATCAAGTTAAAATATATTTGAATTTCTACACAATTGGTTCTCAACTAAAAAAAAATAGTATCTCTTACACTCAACAGAAAATCACGATTTTTTATAAACTAACATAGAATGTGAAGAGGAGATTGAATCATACCTGTATTTATTCTGTCATATTATAGGCTTCTTGAGTTTGTATGCTTCCATTTATATTTTTTAAATGTTTTTTTTCTCCATCTTTCACCAATGAGTGAATATTTTCTGAAAAGTTAGATGGTTATTTTTCAGACTACTGATCCATTGATTATTAGCTGTAACTTTTAACTTTCAATTAAAAAAATACTTCACGAAAGAAAAAAGAAAATGTAAAGAGTTGGGTTAAGTTCTGAATTTTGTTAGCTATGTGGATTCATAGAAAGGCTAGTGCTGGAAGCTATCTGTAATAGGTTTCATAAGCCATTACAAAGGCTGTTTCATCAGACTACTCCAGACATGGAACAGGTTAGATGCCTCCATTCATTGACTCATTTACAAACAGCTATGGAGGAGCTACTAGGTGCCAGATGCCAGCTACTGTGCAAGTATCCATTTCAGTGAGAAATAAGACAGAGGCAGGGGTCTCAAATAAGTTCTATATAGTAAGGTCATAATTGCAAATACACATGATATGTAATACAAAGTGATTGTTAAGACAGCCACAGTTAAATAGCTATGATGGGAGTCAGAAGAGAAAGAGAATTTTCAGATGACAGGATCAGAGGGGATGTTGTGAAGGGAGTTGAATTTGAACTAGATCTTTAAGAACAGGCGATTACTTGGATTTGCAGATATGGGCAGGAGGACTTGCCACATGTGAAAGCACAGCAGTAGTAACCACAAATGAAATAACTATAAATTGTAATGAAATCTGTGAGAAGTGATAAGATATGTATCAATTAACCTAATACGATGCATGAGCATATATGAGGTGATTTAGCAATCTGATGGTAAAGATAGAGAATGAAAATTATCCACATATATCTGAATCCTTCTTTTTATGGACTTGTAGTCAAACACTGTAAATGGGAAAATAGGTAGATAAAACACATGTTTGGAGAACCCTTTCATTGTTCTACCATTTTTGTAGAGTCTGCAAAGATGCTTTGATGGAGAGACTTGCCATCTTTCAGGTTGTTAGAGAAAATTACTCTAGGATCAGATTGTAAGTTCTGAATCACAAATGAATTGAACTCAAAATGTGCATTAGGTAGGAGTATGGCTAGTGAGTTTCAGAGTTGGATTGGCCTTCCCCTGACGTTTCACCCATTGTTCTTTTTGCCCACAAATGCCAATTCTGCTTTGAAAAATACAGCATTTTCTCCATTCACCATCTCTAGCTAAGACCATCCATGCAGCTTACTCTGTTTTTATCCTGTTCATATAAAAAAGAATCACCCCATTTTGCTCTTTGCCGTCTCTTATATTGCTTATGCCTGCTTTATGGAATCAAGAGCAAAGTACTTCCTACCTGCAACCAAAATGTCTAAAAGCAGAGAATTCACTCTAATAGGTAAGCAAAGTGAAAACAACTATTATATTAATTGAAGCATATTGGTCATTCATTTGATTAATGGAAAATATGCCAAATTAAAAGCAAAAATGTATTTTATTTTATGTTTTGAGACAGGATCTTACTCTGTTGCCCAGGCTGGCATACAGTGTCCAAATCTTGGCTTACTGTAACCTCCACCTCCCAGGCTCAAGCTATCCTCCCACCTCAGTCTCCTGAAGAGCTGGGACTACAGGTACCTGTCACCATACCTGGGTAATGTTTGTATGTTTTTCTAGAGAAACGGTTTTGCCATGTTGCCTAGGCTGGTCTCAAACTCCTAGGATCAAGTGATGTGCCCACCTCAGCCTCCCAAAGTGTTGGCATTACAGGCGTGAGCCACCCTGCTTGGCCTATAAAAGCCTATTTTAGCTAGCCGTTCTTAATCTACAAATGTGCATAAATCATAAGGAAGGCACTCATTGTGGCAAAGAGAGGGCAGATCCCCGGTCTGGAGACTGGGTTCTAATCTTTATTCTGTTGTTATCTAGCTCCATGATCTTGACAGCTTAATTCCTACCCCTGCTCAGCCTTGCTTTTTTCATCTGTAAAATGAAGAGTCAAACTATATATCTGCAATTCTAGATTTCAAAGATTCTATGATCGTGATGAAGGCAGAGCTTATGAACTTGTTTTTCAGTACCTTTTATGAAATTAAATAATTGAATCTGTGATCTCTTTGTCCAAATGGTAGTATATCCAAAAATATAATACAAGTAAATGATATTCCCAGGACTTTAGACATAAAGCATAAAGTTAACCAGGCTTCTCTTTGGTGGTGAAGGTATTTACTTTGAATTCTCATTCTGAGGACACATCATCACGGCAAGAAGCATTGTGGCAAAAATATTTAAAACACACACACACACAGCTCTGGCTTTTCAGTGCCATCAGAACTGCTTGTCTAGCAGATTATTCTTGAGGCTGTTGAAATGAAAGTGGCGGGAGTGACAGTGCATGCAGGCTTGATTGAGCCTGAGCAGGAAACACCTGTAAGATGTGCATTTCTAGCTCTGCTAGGGATATGATGTCAGGTCTCAGCCTACTCACTGCTGGGTATCTTCATGTTGTTGGGGCTTTTTTTGCTTTGCTCTTTAAAAAAAAAAAATCTTACCGGCTCTCCATGTTCATAAAAAGGATTTGGGGTGTCTCCTATATTCACATCAACATCTCAGCAATCCTGCACCACAGGTGCTCTGCAGACATAGTGCATCCCAGTCCACGTTTCTCCTTCATTGACCATTATAGTCGTTCCTCACTGAGAAATGTTTCAGTCACTGAGCATTGTAATCACCTGCAGGAAAATCTATGTTTAGATGAAAGTATAATTTAAACCCAACGAGCAAGCAAGTAACACAAACAAAATCTGGGGTTATTTCCTCTCCCTGGCTTTGGGCATAATTTTATGTCATGCCTTACAGGGATATAAGATCCCCAATAAAAGCCCTTTGCTGCATATTCACAGGTGACATGTCATCATCTTCTGGAGAGCCTACATCCTTTATTCCAGCAATGAATAGAAATTTAGGTAGTGTTGGAGGAGAGATTTCAGGGCCCCCTGGATGTTGGGATCGATTCAAATTACGAAAATACTGAAAAATGAAGCAAGGAGAGTTCAAAGAATGATGTTTGTTTGCTTTAATATATATCCCTCGTACTGAGGTCCAGGGTAATTCTGGTGGTCTAACCAGGATATAAAAGATGGAGTAAGTAAACGTATTTATTCTCATCCCTTCCTTCACTCAAGGAGTCCATTTTGAGATTGCCTATTTAATGGGTTCTTCATTGATTTTCTTCCTTCAGTAGTTTTTCAGAAGAAGGAGCCATTCTTTTATATAGGATTAGTGAACTTATGGTATATCCTTATAGTCATCCTTGTTGTCTGAACCTGGGTAGGTAAATTTGCACTTCAGAATTTATGTTTTATAAGATTTGAAGTAAAACTGTATTAGTAATTGTACTCTATATTGGAGGTCTGTAGTCTACATTTAGCTAGCACATTAACTGTACTCGAACCAGAGATTTTCCCCCTTAATTCATTACTTGAAATAATACACGTAGAAAAAGTCTCCTTCCTTCCTTCCCTCCTTCCTTCCTTCCTTCCTCTTCCTTCCTTCCTTCCTTCCTTCCTTCCTTCCTTCCTTCCTTCCTTCTCTCTCTCTCTCTCTCTCTCTCCCCCCCCCCTTTCTGAGATGGAGTGTCGCTCTGTCGCCAGGCTGTAGTGCACTGGTGCGGTCTCCGCTCACCGCAACCTCCACCTCCTGGGTTTGGGTGATTCACCTGCCTCAGCCTCCCAAAATGCTGGGATTACAGGTGTGAGCCACCACGCCCGGCTCCAAAAGTCTATTTCTTATATCTCTGCTCCCCAGCCATCCAAATCCCTTCCCGGGAGCCAATACTATTACCAACTTCTTGTGTAAGCTTCAAGACATTTTCCAATCATACATAATACACACAAATACCTATTTGTTTATATGTGGCAGTATCCAGCCTATCATTAATTATTTCCAGTAATATTTTCTCTCAAATATGGTTCCTTTCAGTTCTTAGATTTGTATTGGGTTTTTAAAATTATTTATATTTTTTCTACCAATATCTATAGTTTATTATGTTCTTCTTTTTCATTGAGATATCTTTTCCCTAGAACATATTTATAGTAGCTGTTTTAATTTTCTCATCTGTTGGCTGAGCATGGTGGCTCACGTCCATAATCTCAGCACTTTGGGAGGCTGAGGTAGATGGATCACTTGAGTCCAGGAGTTCGAAACCAGCCTGGGAAACATGGCAAAACCCCGTCTCTACTGAAAATACAAAAATTGGCAGGGTGTGTTGGTACCTGCCTGTAGTCCCAGCTACTCAGGAGATTGATGCAAGAGAATTGCTTGGGCTGGGACAGCGGAGGTTGCAGGGAGCAGTGATCCTGCTACTGCACTGTAATCTGGGCAACTGGAGTGAAACTCTGTCTCAAAAAAAGAAAGTCACTTCCCTTAATTTTAACATCTATGCCACCTTGTGGTCTTTTCTACTGTCTGCTTAATTGATTGAGTTACATTGTCCTGCTTACATCCATGTTTTGTGATTTTTTTTTATTGCATGTTAGACATTTATATGATACAATGTAGAGTGTGTTACATTATCTGCTAATACGGGTGTGTGTTTTGTTCTGCCATTTGGATTAATAACTAATAAATCCTCTTGATCTTGTCATGCTGTGCGTGTGTGTGTGTGTGCGTGTGTGTGTGTGTAGGTCTTGTCTTGACTGTTTGGATTCTGCCTTTAGTCTGGGGGAAGAGGACAAGCTCACTTAGGGTGTCATCATTAGCTTGAACCTGTGGCCTCTCTGAGGTCTTCACTGAATGCCCTCTTTGCTCAGTGAGGTCTCTGCTTTCCGACTTGCCTGGAAGTTTATCATCTCCTAGCCCTGCACGGCCACAGCCATCTCCATTCAGCTCTCAATCCTGGAGCAGTGATTCTATGCTGGGCCTTAAAGAGTCTCATCCTCAGCATGTGCTTGTCTCTCCACAAACCCAGGATCCTCAGGAGATCTGCCTACGGTCTCCTGCCCCTTATTCCATCCAGTCCCTTTCACTGGCACCTTGCTCCACAAATTCAAGTCACTTTAGCAGTCTCGAACTCCAGTTTCTGCCTCCTCCGCTTCACAAAACCACAGTGCTGTTCTTCAGTTTTGCCTTCCCACTTCAGGGTTGGAAAGTGACCCTTGAAAAAGCCAGAACACCAACACAGAGCCAAGCAAATACATGGTGTTTACCTCATGTATCTGCCTTCTCTCAAAGATCAAACACCCACAGTTCCAGTTGACAAGTACCTGGAAACTGTTGCCTCATATACCTTGCCCGGTTTTATAATTGCTTACATCGGGAAATTAAGTTTGATTATCAGTTAGCGTGACTTCATGGGAGTTGACACAAAAGTTTTAAAAATCAAGAAATTTTGGCTGGGTGTGGTGACTCATGCCTGTAACCCCAGCACTCTGGGAGGCCGAGGTGGGTGGATCACCTGAGGTCAGGAGTTCAAGACCAGCCTGGCCAACATGGCAAAACCCTGTCTGTACTAAAAATGCAAAAGTTAGCCAGGTATGGTGGTGTATACCTGTAACCCCAGCTACTTGGGAGGCTGAGGCAGGAGAATTGCTCCAACCCAGGAGGCAGAGGTTGTAGTGAGCCAAGATTGCGCCACTGCATGCCAGCCTAGGCGGCAGAGTCAAACTGTGTCAAAAAAAAATTAGGACATTCCATGTAAAAAACATGTTTTTTAGCTTTAGTTGATACTTTCTGGTACCTTTTAGTGTATGAAATGTGACTTTCCAAAAAGTAGAAGAATGTTTAACTTTAAATATGGGCATTCAACAACACCCTCACTTTTATCCTTATCTTAGGAAAGGAAGGCAGAAGCTGAGGCACTAGAAGCACATATCTTGTCATGATTTTCAAGTTCAATCATAGTGAGACACATGGTTGCATATCGTGCACATGCTCACTTGGTAAGAACCAAAGGTGTTTTCAATGGAGAACTGCTCCTCCAATGTCTGCTCTAGATATGTCCTCTCTAGAACACTCATGGAAATTATTTTGATGATAAGAGTGAATTATAATATAATATATCCCCTCATCCACCTGCCTTCTCCCGCCTCACTTCTTTACTTACAGTCTTCTGGCTAGAGGCAGAGGCTGAGTCCAATGGTATTGTGGTATAATGCCTCATTAAGTGATAAGAACCTGAAATTACCACATCACTTATCTCCAATTGATGGCACCAAATTCCACTACCAGAGAAAGAAAGTGATCTGATATCTCTGTGTTCTCTATATATAGATGGCCAAATTGAGCCTTAAGCCAGATAGTCTTGATTAACCTGTCACAGGTAAGAGATCTTCATGACACATTATGTGGAGTCCACAAGTACAGTGGATTTTCTCTGCCTGCTGCTCAGGCTACTGCATTCTCATTTGTGATATCAGTTATCACATGAAAGTGTAACCAGGAGTAAGGAAAGTGAATAATAAGTCAGGTACCATATGCCTGACACACCTTCATTGTCTAGTCTAATAATCACAACCTGGCCGGATGCGATGACTCATGCCTGGAATCCCAGCACTTTGGGAGGCCAAGGCAGGCGAATCCCTTGAGATCAGGAGTTCGAGACCAGCCTGGCCAATATATTGAAACTCTGTCTCTACTAAAAATACAAAAATTAGCTAGGTGTGTAATCCAAGCTACTTGGGTGGCTGAGGCCCGAGAATCACTTGAACCTGGGAGGTGGAGGTTGCAGTGAGCAGAGATTGCGCTGCTGCATTCCAGCCAGGGTGACAGAACAAGACTGTCTCAAAAAAAAAAAAAATCAACCTTATGGTGACGATATAATTGACCTTAACTTTCAGATATAAAACTGAGTTTCAGAGAAGTTAAGTAATTTGCTCAAGGTCAAAAATCAGGCGTTTGAATATTTTTGTGTATGTACTTCCAACTCCACATTTCCAACACATCACAGGTCGCATTATTTTATAATGGTATAAATGTACCTTGTTTCCTTGTCAGATGTTGCAAAGAATGTGTTAACAAAGAACTTTTATTTTTAGAGGAATCAGCTCGGTAGTTTTCCAGTAAAAATTATTTCAAAAGTGTATAAACAAAGGTTTCCATATCTGCAGAGTTTTATTTTTTTAAGTTATAAAATTAGACTTGTTCTAGTCAAAGTAATCCTACTTTTTTTATTTAATTCATTTGAGATAATGTAATTTGGCATTTTATTTGCCTCTTGTCAGGATGGAAAAGAATAGTTCTCTTGCTTGATGTAGTATCCTATGTCTGACAACACAGTTAACAAAGTAGCAGCTAATATAGCAAGGATTTTCAAGTTCTCTGCATCCAAAGGCCATTAATGAACTTAGCAAACCAGAAGCTTCACAGCCAGATACCCAGAGATGGTGCCCAAAGGGACTCTGTCTCTGGAGCTGTTGGATGGAAATTGTGTTGAAGGAATCCCCAGTTGTTTTTTATTTCTTTCTTTCTTATACAGATCTCCATCAACAAGGTTGCACAGCCAAAAGAGAAGGCGGTTATATACATTAAAAAGAGTTTAGATTTGGAGTTTTAATTGGAAAGGAAAGAACCAAAATCAGAGGCCCTTTTTTATCTGGCATATGCATGAAAATCAATAATTTCTACATACCATATAGAGAATCATTAGTCATAATTAATAATACAATAGCAAAGTCTGTTTCTCTGAATAATTTTTCTTTGTTTGCTTTTTAAATAATAATGTATTACCACCATTTCTTTTGTAGAAAAGCTCTATTTTTGAAGTAACAACCTTTTATATAGGCTCTTTAATTTTAATAAATTATTTAGTATGAATAATATAACTATAAAATAAGACAAAAGTGACATTTGAGATTGCATAACTTGGCATTTCTCTTTTACATTTAGAGAAACTGAGCGCATAAGAAAGAGCCTTTCTAATTTGATCACAGCTTAGAGATACACAGGAATAAAAATTCAGATTTTATGATGTCTTTTCAACAAATTATTTTTTTGTAGTCAATTTTTGGTTAATACCCAGAACCATTAAGAATATGAGGGGAATGTAGTAATCGTGGTGGCTACCTTCAAGAAGCTTAAACAAATTCATATGTATTATAATGCCAGAGAGCGTCAAGTTATGAAGAAAAACAAAAGCAAGTTCAAGGGTTAGAAAGTGACTGGAAGAAGTGCTAAATTATGTAAGGTAGTCAAGGGAGCTTTCTCTGAGGTAGTTACATTTAAGCAGTAACCTGAATGAAATAAGAGATCAAGCCATGTTAATATGTTACTGAAGAGATGTTCAAGAACAAGGAATATTGATTGTGAAGGATTTGAAATGGGACATGCTTATTGTGTTTCACTTGGTAAGAAACCGGTGAAGGAGACCAATGACTGAGTACAAGGAGTGTTCATTCATTGACTGCACATTCACCCATGGGTTATCTCAGCCAGAGCGGTAAGGAGGAAATAGAGATATACAAAGAGCAAGGTGAAGATGAATAATGGTTATAGTATCATGCAATTATATTAACCATACAGTGCTACCTACACAAGTGCTATATTTCTACTTGAGTTGGAAAGCATGCATTTGACGAGTAAAGCTCATGGGAGCAAAAGTGATTGTGAATCAACCACATAACATTCTTTACCTTTGAAGAAATTTATTCAGAGCAGGTGTCATACTAAAATGTAGACACCTTTAAAGTTATAATATCAAAGTTGTCTGTGAAAAGAAATAATCTCAAATAATTATTATAGGCCTTTATAGTTATCAAAGAGCTTTCATATCTGTTAAATAATTTGATCATTACAAGCCCCTGAGTCTATAGTAAATGTATCTTCAGTGTACGGTGGAGGAAGTTGAGGTTCAGAGAGGTTCACTGACTTGCTAAAGGTCGGGTAGAGAATTGTCAGTGAATAATAAATCAGAAATTTAGATAATCCAAATAATTTTCCAGAAAATGTTTACTGTTTATTTCTCCATGTGTCCTGGACAATTCTTTTTTTCTATTCTGTTCACTTGATATCTTGGTATAATTATTCTGTAGAACTTTGCAAGTGATTACTTTTAACTTGGGCAGTTTCACAAACACTATCAGTAAATCAAACATGTAAGCATGGGCATTGTGTAATATAATGGTCTGGAATAGAAAATAAAAAGGAGAATGTGTTAGTTGGAGACAGAATGGAAAATATTTTTTTTGAGTAAGTTTTGTGATCCACAATATTATATTTTCATCTTTAACAAAATTTGCTTACAACCTATAAGTGAATGATTATTATTTGGTATTAAAATTGCCATATGTAATCTGTTACCTAATTATGTAGGAAAAACTTGATTTTGAAAAAAGGACGAAGATTTTGAGGAAGTAATATTTGTCATTTTACTTAATCTTCAACTCATCTTTAATATGAGAATTATTGTTCCCAGGTTAATGGAATAGAAAAAAAAAAAAGATTTGGGGGAAAATTAAATAGCATGTCCAAGTTTGTACAGGTGAAGGAACTGAGTCAGTACTGTCAATCAGTTCTATCTCATCACGTAGTCTTTGCTGTTTCCCTGACTTAAAATACTGCTATATTTATTAAAACAAGAATAAACTGAGTGCTGAATTGCTGGGCTTTATAAAAAGCATTGAAGAGGATGATGTCCCTATGAGCCAGAGCTCACACTATCTACTATAGGAGCAAGAAAAACCATCATGATTCAAGATAGAGCACATTAAATGCTAAAAGAAATATCAAATACTATGAGAAGCTCGTGATTCAAGATAGATCACATTAAATGCTAAAAGAAATATCAAACACTATGAGAAGCTAAAGGAAGAAAAGTTCGCTATAACCCAAAGAGATTTGAAAGAACATCCATTACGGTCCTGTCTGACAGAGAAATGGAGAGAACAGCTTGAGCAAAGCACAGCTTGAGGGTCAGAATGTGGGGGCATTGCAAGAAATTAGTGTGTGATGAAAACAATGTTGGCAGTGGGAGTCAAACCTGAAAAGATGCAGCATTTTATCCATGGATTCACTCAAATCTCTAAATTTCTGTCTCTTTATCCTTAATGATGTTTATATCATAAGGGGAATTCCACTCAGATTGGTGGTGGCAGTGGGGGAGGGCCAAACTGACAGTTAGAGGCTGGCTATAAAGGAAAGGATTTTTCTTGGGCAGTGGCGGACCCTAAGAAGCTGGAAACTGTAGAATATCAATCGTCTAAGTGCAGAGAGAAGAATCAGGAAGAAATACAGTGTGGAAGAGGAATTAAGGTAGAGTGTGAAATTATGAAAGTGAGGTGAGGGAGAATTCTAGGGAGAGTAGATTAGAATCCCATGGGATAAGGAGAGACCAGAAGGGGTCCTGAGTGATCATCTTGGGCTTAAGTAGGCCTAGTTCCAGCATTCATTCATCATCTGGATTAAAATGGGTCAGAGTTTTTAACCTTTGAGGGCAAGGCTAGGGTGGATAGGTGTTTGGAATATGAAAAAGAATTAGTCAAATATTGGCTTATACAATGATAGAACAAAAACTCAGTTCTGCAAATGCTGCTAAAAGAGTGAACACTCAAAAATAATTTTGGAACACTATCAAAATATTCATATCCCACTGAAGTCAAAGTCAGCCTAAGTTGAAGAATGGACAGATCTTAAAGTAATAATTATGAAAAATAGATGTATCATTTCACCTATCTACACATATGATGTGCACATGGGGCTGTTTCTTTTTCAACAAATTTCTATAAGCTTTGCTATGATATCTACATTGAACTGAGAGCTCAAGATTATCGAAATAAGCAAACTCATGAGTTGCAACATAACTACTGGTTAGCCTTACAAAACAAACAAAAAAATCCTTCTTATACTGATTATTTACTCTTCTTTCTGTTATGTGCCCTGGATCAAGGTGGTCTAGGTTTTTATCACTTTGACTTCAAGCCTGACTGTTTCCATTATACATTAGATTTCTCATCAATCTGAACACACATTTTATAACCACAGAATTCCTTCTGAATATTTGTGATTGTCTAAGTCTTTGCGGAAAGCTTTAGATTATATTTAAATGTCTATATATTTGTAATCTGCCTTAGCTACTCTTATGGCACAAGGTCCTGGATGTTGGAGCAGATATAAACGTGTGACAAAAGCAGAATTTAGTGCCTTGTTAAAAGAGTCATTGTATTTTTCCTGCTATGTGAAAACTCAATAATGATGAGTTGGGGGTTTTAAAAATTCTAAACATTTATAACATGAGTCCATATGCATGATTTTCCTTAAAATAACTCAATTTGCAGTTGAAAATGTGAAATTCAGAGAGTTGTAACCACTTACCTAAAGTCCCACAGCTAATATGGGTGGAGCCAGAAGGAAAACCCTGATTGGTTTTCTTACTCCATGCATAGGGCTCTGATTTATTACAAAAAAAGAAAGATAATAGCAAATATAATACAAATTCTGTCATGCCCAACTCCATATTGAGATTGAAACTGCACACATATTGTAAAGTTTCTACCTAGCATGACTATGCAAGCTGGTTCAGTGCCGTGAAGGTTTCCTTTCCAGTTTATAGGAGAGCCTGCCAGTGTCCACACAAGTGCTTGCAGCAAACTCCTGCCATGTTTCCACCAGGAAATGTCTTGCCCTGGTCAGGTATTAATAGCTGCCTCATTTTCAAAGTCTGACTCTGTATAGCCCTGCTGGAATTATACTGAATAGAAAACTCCCCTTGGCTTTTCATTGCTGATTAGGACCTGGATGCTGTATAAGAAATACCCCATTTGTCTATTTAGTAGTTCAAAGCCCAGTTCCTACCTAATGCTGTTCCTGGCTCAGGACCCCAGGAATCCAGCTCTTGTGCAATCTTTCTGACTTTTACTGTTTCAGGAGGGAATTTTAAGCAAGTATGAAACAGAAACCTGAGAGTCATTATTTATTAAATGAAAGTGTTATTTTTTTCATGTATAAATGACATTGTAGTGATGATATATTACTGATATGGTTTCTTTCTTTTTTTAAATTATACTTTAAGTTCTGGGGTACATGTGCAGAACATGCAGGTTTCTTACATAAGTATACACGTGCCATGGTGATTTGCTGCATCCATCACCCCATCATCTACATTAGGTATTTCTCCTAATGTTATCCCTCCCCTAGCCCCCCAGCCCCCTGCTATCCCTGTCCTAGCCCCCCACCCCACAACAGGCCCTGGTGTATTATGTTCCCCTCCCTGTGTCCATGTGTTCTCATTGTTCAACACCCACTTATGAGTGAGAACATGTGGTATTTGGGTTTCTGTTATTGTGTCAGATTGCTGAGAATGACGGTTTCCACCTTCATCCATGTCCCTGCAGAGGACATGAACTCATCCATTTTTATGGCTGCATAGTATTCCATGGTGTATATGTGCCACATTTTCTTTATCCAGGCTATCATTGATGGGCATGGTTTCCATCATAATGGCTAAGGCTTGCTCAAATCAAGGTTGGCATCAAAAGCAGGATTGCCTGTGCAGTAGGAAAGCAATGTGTGGCATTGGAGGAAGTGCCGAACCAGCAGGGAGGAGCTCATTGTTCTAGCCAGGGTCTGGATAGGCCTCTCGCTTCCTGTGACAATCAAGACAATTATTTCACTATGATGAGCTTTAGTTACCTTGTTAAATAAAAGTGCCAAATTGTGCCATCACTAAGCAGCTTTCTATCTATCTTCAAATTTACATGTTTCTGTGATGTACATTCATAAGGAAGAATATTTTATCACCATTACATATATGATGATACTTACGAAAAACAGGAATTATTTTTTCCTTTATAAAGTATGAAATCTTATACACAGAATATACTGCTTGAACTTTGCAGAGTTTCTTAGGGTTAATACTATGTTTGTTAATATTGGGCTAGATCTAGAAAAAAAAAAAACTTTGGGATTATTTTAATTTGTTTGTTTTTTAAAAGAAAATGAATTAAAATCCATACCTAAATTTAAGCATTTTTAAAATACTTTAACTTAGTCTAGAAGAAAACCAGAACTTAACATTATCATCTAAATTGGATCTGAATTACTTTTATGCATATACTTGGCAATGATTAAACTCTGTCCTGGCAATATTGAGACAAGGCCTTAGAAGAGCTGGTTTTCCTTCACATGGGTTATCATGTAGCCCTGTGCTGCCAGGCAAGGAATGTACAATAGTTTCATTCTTTCCCTCACTTTCTTTCGTAACCTTGTTTATCTGCATTTTTTTTTTTTTTATTTAGATAACATTTGAATGCCATGTAATTTACTTTTTTTTTTTTTTCTACTGAGTTTTACCCTTGTTACCCAAGCTGGAGTGCAGTGGTGCAATTTTGGTTCACTGTGACCTTTACCTCTCAGCTTCAAGCGATTCTCCTCCCTCAGCCTCCCGAGTAGGTGGGACTACAGGCGTGTGCCACACCATTCCCGGCTAATTTTTTGTATTTTATTAGAGACGGGGTTTCACCATGTTGGCCAGGATGGTGTCTATCTCCTGATCTCATGATCCACCCACCTCGGCCTCCCAAAGTGCTGGGATTACAGGTGTGAGCCACCATGCCCAACTGAGTAATTTACATTTTTAAAGGGTATTCCTGCTTTAGTGGTTTTTGGTATATTGGGAAAGTTGTGTAGACATCACCAGTATCTAATCCCAGAACATTTCATCTCTCCAACAAAGCAGTCACTCCACCCTTAACCATCCCACCTCCTTCCCCAATCCTTGATAACCACTACTCTACTTACTATCTCTGGATTTGCTTATTCTGGACATTTCATATAAATAGAATCATACAACATGTGGCCTTTTGTGTCTGGCTCCTTGCACTTAACATAATGTGTTTGAGGTTCATCCATGTTGCCACATAAATCAGCATTTCATTCTTTTTTTACAATTAAATATTACAATTACAATCTCTAGAAATATCACACTGTATTTACATTCATCACTTGATTGATGTTTAGGTTGTTTTCTCATTATGAAAAATGTTACTGTGAACATTTGTGTACAAGTTTTATGTGCACCTATGTTTTCATTAATCTTAGAACTATACCTAAAAGTGGAATTTTTAGATTTCATGGCAACTGTATGTTTAACCTTTTGAGGAACTGCCAACCTATTTTCCACAGGTTCTGCGTCATTGTACATTTTCACAAGCAATGTATGTGAGTTGTAGTTTTTTCACATCCTCACAAAGACTTTATAATGTCCATTTTAAAATTATAGCCATTATAGTGAATACAAACTAGTAGCTCATGGTCATTTGTTTCTTTGATTCTTAAGCTATTAGTTCATTTACTTAAAACTGAGAGAACTCTAAGAAATCATCTATCAGGATTAATATAAACATAGTATTCATTTATTGCTACTATTGTTATTTTACTGTCTACAACCACGTTTCTACTCTAGTTTTCTTTGGGGAGCGTTGTTTTGGACTTTTTTTTTTCAAGACAGATCTTACTCTGTCACACAGGCTGGAGTGTGGGGTACGATCTCTGCTCTTTACAACATCCACCTCCCCGGTTCAAGCCATCGTCCCACCTCAGCCTCCTGAGTAGCTAAGAATATAGGCGTGTGCCACTGCACATGGCCAGTTTTTGCATTTTTAGTAGAGACAGGTTTTCACCATGTTGGCCAGGCTGGTCTCGAACTCCTGACCTCAAATGATCTGCCTA
The DNA here is from genome assembly GCA_963574635.1 of Cheracebus regulus. Taxonomy (NCBI): domain Eukaryota; kingdom Metazoa; phylum Chordata; class Mammalia; order Primates; family Pitheciidae; genus Cheracebus; species Cheracebus regulus. Next base: position 11,625 of record CAUYQU010050271.1, on the reverse strand, counting down.
CCTCAACCTCCCAAAGTGCTGGCCTTACAGATGTAAGCTACCGCCCCCCAGCCTACTCCAATTTTCTTAGTCTCATTTTATTTTGTCTATAATGTTAGAACTATTCAAAATCAAGCTGGGTCTAGTGGTACACACCTGTAGTTCCAGCTACTTGGGAGGCTGATTGGGAGGATCCTCTGAGTCCAGGAGTTTGAGGCCAGCCTAGGCAACATAGCAAGATCCCATCTCTCTCTTTCTCTCTCTCTTTTTTGTTTTTATTATTATTTTTAGTAGAGTCAGGGTTTCACCATATTTGCCAGTCTGGTCTCGAACTCGTGACCTCCTGATCCACACACCTCAGCTTCCCAAAGTGCTGGGATTACAGGCATGAGCCACCATGCCCGGCCAAGACTCCATCTCTGAAAAAAAAAAAAAAAAAAAAAGGAGAGAAAGAGAGAGAGAACACTCTCTACAAATAAGGTCAGGAGATTAACATGGGAGTATCAGGAGATTAACATGGGAGTATCACCTACAAGGACATGGTTTCAACCAACTCTATTCCTATATTCATCAATAACTTAATTCCAGGTTTACCTGCATTAAATCATGAGGGCCTCAGATTGAAAATTGTCTAGTACGTGGAGAAGAAGATGGTGACTATGGTGAATATGTCTGACATATAGGACTCCTGTTTATTTGTACCTGAAGAAGATGCTATATGTTTTTTCTTCTGCTTGTCTCAGAAGGGGAGAAATTTCTTCCTTCCACAAAATACATTTTGTTCATTTGACATGTTAGGATATGATTTTATTGCACTGATTTTTAAATATCATTACAAGTCACTAAACAAGACTCAGGCAGAAAAGCTGAGCCTAAGAGGCAGTGATTGTGAAGCAATAAATGCGAGCTCTGGCATTGACTGTAATTTTTTAAATGTTTATTTAAGTTAATCATATAATCTTTTGGTTTTCTCACTTAACAAATGCTGGAGTTGAAGTACAGGATCTTCTGGTTTCTTCTGAGACTAAAATTCTCATTCTGTGTTTCACTGAGGTCAATAGTAATAGTAATTACTAATACTATTAGTAATTTTCTTCAGTGTAATGGTAATTTTTTTTCTATTACTCATTCCTGGGCTTTTTTACCGAGATTTTGATTACTAAGGGAAAAAATGTTTTAAGAAAATTGAAGAAGTTACTGACATTAGAAAAGTGGTGATTTTACTGAACAAGCTGTGGCTGTGTGATACATTTTTGTGTATACAGAATAGTCTCTTCAGAAGCACCTTGTGTGCCTATATTTGCTGTGGTTATATTTGATTTTGATTTCGAGGTTAAATTTCTGTTTCTTACTAACAGGTTATGGGCGAGTAAATGAGGAATGGCCAATCACTTTAGTTTACAAAGCATATTGCTAGGATCAAAGCACAGACTTGGTCATGGTCTAAATGCTTTTAACTTAGCTTCAAGCCTGAGCAAGTTGTGTTCTCTGGGGTAAAGGTTGGCTGGAAATCATGTTTTTTGATTTTGTACGATGAATCTTCACAACCAAAGGCTAATAGGAATTATGTGTAATTGCCTTTCATTGTTCTTAACAGAGGTCATGAATTTCAAACTTACTGGATTTAAGCATTCACTGATTCACCTTTAAATCATTTCTCTTTTTTGTGTCCTTTTTTTTTTTTACAGGATGTTTTCACTCCAGAATGCAAATTTAAGGAATCTGTGTTTGAAAACTACTATGTGATCTATTCTTCCACACTGTACCGCCAGCAAGAATCAGGCCGAGCATGGTTTCTGGGACTCAACAAAGAAGGTCAAATTATGAAGGGAAACAGAGTGAAGAAAACCAAGCCCTCATCACATTTTGTACCGAAACCTATTGAAGGTATGAAACCAACTTACTGTCTTTGTTAAACTCTTATCTGCATGTTGATATCAATTCTGCGTCTTCCCCTTTTGCTCCAGAGGGTTTGCCTGGAATGCAATGGATTAGAAGAAAGATTCAAAACAAATATTCAGAAAACACAATAGTATCTCTTCCCTTTTCTTTTTTTTTTTTGAAATGGAGCCTTGCTCTGTCACCCAGGCTGGAATGCAATGGTGCGATCTCAGCTCACTGCAACTTTCACCTCACAGGTTCAAGCGATTCGCCTGCCTCAGCCTCCCGAGTAGCCAGAAATCTCTTCCTATTAAAAAAAAAAAAGAATAAAAATAGGAAAATTCTATTACAGATATTTGGCACTTAAAAAAATGCCTGACTATAGAAGCTGGAAAAAATTTGAAAGTAGAAAAGGAGTGGTAGTTACCATTTAGTATGTAATTGCCTCCTGTTTTAAACCTAATAATTTAATTTCTCAAGATATACCCTTGAAAAACCAACAATACTTTTATATTTATGGTATTACATTGTATCCTTCTCAGGTTATCCTATAACCTTTTCTCTCATCATCATTTAATACTCTGTTCATTTATTTCAAATTGACCGTTAGACTAAACTATATATATATAGTTTTTTTTTTTTTTAAGACGGAATTTTGATCTTGTTGCTCAGACTATAGTGCAATGGCATAATCTCGGCTCACTACAACCTCCACCTCTCAGTTTCAAACGATTCTCCTTCCTCACCCTACCGAATAGCTGAGATTACCGGCATGCGCCATCAGGCCCGGCTAATTTTGTATTTTTAATAGAGATGGGGTTTCTCCATCTCTATTAGTCAGGCTGATGTCAAACTCCCAACCTCAGGTGATCAGCCTGCCTTGGCCTCCCAAAGTGCTGAGATTACAGGCATGAGCCACCATGCCCAGCCACCATGCATGGCTCACTCTTTGAATAAACAGAACATGTTTTATTTTTCTTCATATCTTCCTGTGTTTTCTATAATAGCTGGCATATCATAGAGAGATATTTGATAATCAGTTGTCCAATAAGTGAACATGTGAATGAATTAATCAACAGAAAAGTATGAAGACAAAGAGAATATATATGCTAGAGAACTTTATGATATTTTTAGAGGTTTACTCAGAGCAATAGTAAAATGTAAAAAGTGTTGCATTACATACTGCAGGATTTATACTGAGACTTAAAGACAAAAAGCTATGATTCTACAAAATGTAAGATATCATTGAGAAGCTAATACTTAAACTCACCTTCAGGGCTAGGCCAGGTTCCTGCAATTTGACATGAGAGGTGGGAATTAGACAGACAAAAACATTCCAGGTGCAGTGTGAATGAAGGAAGGAGAGGTTAAGCAAAGGGTACCTGAGAAGTAAATAATATTTTCACAAGGAAATATGTGGATTCTCAATGAAATGTTTGATGAATTATGCTCTTAGTTATTGCATCATTTTAATTTGTGCATTTACATTGATTTTCTTCTTGTTATAAAAGTAGTACAAGGTCATTAACTATTTTTGGAAAATTTAGGAAAATATAAGGAAAATAAATCCATGTGTTTTATTTATTCCCTTTATATTGAATTCCACCCTCCTGACCCCACTTAAAAATACACCTATAACCTATCCTCCTAATTTAAGCTGCCATCTGTACTTTGGTTAGCCAAGTTTCCTCTTGGGTCTGAATGATCATGTACATGTACAACTGGACATTTCTATCTGTATGGGTTTGAATTAAGGCTGCCTTCACACAGCACAAACCCATGTGAACAACAGCTTAATCATATAAAGTTTTATTCTCTCACAAAACAAATCTAGAGACCAGTTATCTAAGCTGCTAGTGTGCTTTCCCAATTGGTAGGAACCTTGGCTGCATCCAGCGTTTATTACCTTTCTCCCCAATGTGTTACTATGGGTCATTTACATGAGCACAACCACACACACACTAGCCCTGGATCTGCCCTTGTGCCCATGTCCCAACCAGTATCTTATTCCAGCCAAAGGACAGAGGAGAAATGAAGAATACAGAAGGAAGACCCAGGGCCAGTTTTATTTTCAAGTTGTCCCTGGTAACTGCCATATGATACTTATCCCACTGGCCACAACCTAGTAAGGTGGTCACACTTACGTGTAGAGAAGCTAAGAATGTCATCTTCTTTTTTTTTTTGGTAGCCATGTACCAAATAAATGTTCTGTGACTAGGGGGTAATGAGTGAATGGGTATTAAGACTAAAAACTCTGCTTCAGACTTACAGCCTCTTAACTTTAGAATATCTCTGATTCCCTGATTTTCTGATTGACATCTTTTGGTAGATTATCTTGGTTTTACTTTATGTTATTGAGTAATCCTTTAGAATTATTTTCTTTTTGTTCTGGGGGAAAAATCCATTCTAAATCAGACTCACTAATACTTCAATTCACTTTCAAGGATTTTTGTCTCTCTAGGTGTGAAGTGTGAATATGATGATAACCACTTCCAAAAATGAAAACGAAAACTTGATTGGTTTTGGATCAAATACCTTCTCATTCCCTATAAATGTCTTCACCTTTTGCCTTAGAGAACTAACTTTATTGAACAGTCTTAGGTAACACTTTTATAAATGCTTGCTCTGTGCAGGTGCTGTTTTAAGCATGTCTCAATTTCTGCCTGGTACTTTTCATTCCATTTGTATGAAGTAGGTTCCAGTATAATCCCCATTTACAAATGTGAAAAATGAAACACAGAGACATCGATTTTCCTAAATCATGCAGCTAGCAATTGGCAAAGCCAGAATTGAAACCAAAGCATTTTGACTTGAACAAGTTCTTAAACCCCATTTAAAACTGGTAAGATAGGCTACGGTCTGAGATCGAAAAAGATGTAGATGTAACTTTAAGATAGTGGACCCTAGTAAAAGATCTTGAATAAATGTCTCCTAATTGCTTTTCTTTTTAAAAATCTGTAATATATCCCTAACCCTTAGAAATGAAAGTTCTTGCAGATTAATGGAGGTCATCACGCTTTCATAACTTACACGAAACACATGGAATTGGATGGTTCTTTTCTGCCTCCTATGTGCTTTTATATCATTATGATATGGAAAATGTGAACAATTACCTGAAGATTCTCATGTAGTTATACAGTACATCATTAAATGATTTTTACAGGTCACCATTATTATCAAAGATATGTACACTTGAGGTTGTATTAGGCATTATTCTACTGGGCATTGAAACCTTTTTCCTCACTGCTGGGATACCCAAATTATTTTTACTGTCACTGTTACTGCTATTAATTGTCTTACTACTTCTGTATGCAGGTTATTAATTTACAATTTGCTAGTCAGGTTGCATATGTTATCTCAAGCTTCACAATTGTTCTATATTTTTATCCTCATTTTAAAGATGAGGAAACTTATATTCATAGTAATTGAGTAACCAGTCCAAGACCACAGGGCTAGATAAATACAGAACTGGCATTGCAGTCCAGGAACCCTAATGTCAATGCCTATGCACATAACCCCGGCACTGCATTGCCTTTCAATCTGAAGTAAGCCTGTGAATATGCAAATACTCAGAAAATTCAGTGATAGCAAAGCAGAAATGTTATACTATGAAGCAATTTGAATAGTAAATGAGTTTTAAACCATGCAAAATTGAGACAGGTATAGATGATATGATGAGAAATGCTAATATTGGTAAGCACTCAGATAAAACAGTTAATGGAATGGCATATTCAAGCTAAGCAAGAAAGAATTAAAAATGCATCACTTCTTTTCTGGTGAATTCTAACAGGTTTTATTTCCAACTCAGTAAAAAAACTGGACCAGATGATTCCTAAAGTTCTTTGGCAATGACATTGTATGTCAGTCTTTCTAAGCCCGTTACTGTAAAACCATGTTCCTTCATAGAATCTAACATAGAATTTACATATAAAAATGGTCTAAACATTTTCTTTATTTATTGAATAAATAAATTACAGCTTTATGAGCTATTTCCATTATTTGTGATATTTTTTCAGATGAGGGGATAGAATGAAAGCCATCCTAGCCATAACGCTTATCCTTAAATAGATTTTAGGCCAGACACAGTGGCTCACACCTGTAATCCCAGCAATTTGGGAAGTCGAGGTGGGTGAATGACTTGAGGCCAGGAGTTCAAGACCAGCCTGCCCAACATGGCAAAACCCTGTCACTACTAAAAAATACAAAAATTAGCCAGGTCTAGTGGTACACACCTGTAATCGCAGCTGCTTGGGAGGCTGAGATGAGAATCGCTTGAACCTGGGAGGCGGAGTTTGCCAGGAACTGAGATAGCACCACTGCACTCCAGCCTGAGCAGTAGAGAAAGACTCTATCTCAAAAATAAATGAATAAATAAATAAAGTTTTTTATAATAGTCTTCCATAGGGCAGGTATGAAGCACACAACTAGATGATAATTTTCGGAAGCGATTAGAAAATGATAGCTCCATAAGAGATTAGCTATCTTGCTGCTAATGGGTTAACCAAAAAAAGTTGTTGACTATTTTATTTATAATGTTTAAAGGAATTTTTGTAACCCTGTAAGCCCAATGTTCATACTGTTAACATCCCAACAGAATCCAGCACTGCATGGTAAATGAGCTCTTCCTTTGTGAAGGGAATTGACCTATTATGGAGGAAAAGTCAAAGTAGGTTTTTTGTTTTCTTTTGTTTTTTGATTTTGCTTTTTGTGTGTGTTTTTTGTTATGTTTTATTTTGGTTTTTTTATTGCTTATTTGTTTTACAAATATGTCTGCCTTTATCCCAGTCCTACTGGTGTTTTCTTTTCAATGTCAGGATTCCCAAAATTAAGCTCTGCTAGTTTGAGAATGGTTAAGTCCTACACTGATAACAGGATAATAATTATTCACCAGCTCGTTGTTTCCTTCACTCTTTCACTTCTCATCCTGTGTTTAGAAACAGGAATGTTAATGAGGGGTTTCAGGGGCACCTATTATAGATGAGGTGCCCGTGACACTTATAGACGGACTTGATATTTAAGCACATTACTTTGTGCATTGCACATCAACCTCTACTTATTTGGTCCCCTCCCCTGGAGTGTTAGACAACAGCACAAGCTTCCTGATTCTCAATCCTGCCCTTTCAGAGTATTGTTCACAGCACAGATAAGTAACTCCCCCAGATTTAAAGTGTCTTAGTGGTGACCTCCCCCTTTAGCATTAGATACAACAGCCAAATACTCTTTGGCAAAGAACAAAATACAATCTCCTCTTCTCCTCCTTCCTCCTTCAGGAAGCACATTACTCAGCTCCTGCAGGTGGCTGAGTATTCAGAATCTGGTTCTTTCCTTCTGAAAAAAAAAAAACAAAATCTGTGTACTTTGCAAAGATTGAAGCTTCAAGAGCTGAGTCCTGGAGAAATAAATATATTTGCAAAGTAAGATCACTAAGTATCAATTGAGAGCCATCCATACAGAAGTATTAAACTTGGAATAAAGGAATATTGATTATTTCTACCAATTTATTTTTTAGTGGGGAGACAGCACTAACACACACACACACACACACACACACACACACACACACACACACACACACACACACACACCTGGGCGTATACATGTTATCCATTTTCTTTTTCAGAACTGTTGCTTTAAGCTCATAGAATCTGATTTAAGACTTAGCAGAATGTAAACTGCTGTTTCCCGAACACCAGTATCGAACCATCTGAAGTGTTCTTTGAAGCTAAAAGGTTCTCAGACCAAATCTCCAAAGTGATCTGATGTTTTAAACCTGGGTATGACGTAGGACACTACAGTTTTAGAAACCTGTCCGGTGATTTCTAAGGGCATTGAGTTTGAGATGCAATGTTCTGAATTTGGTGTTTCTAAGCTCCTTTTGGTCAAATCTGGCCATGGGTGATTTAAATTTATTCATATTATTGTGATCAATGTATTGACCTAAATCTAATATCATATAAATTATCTCTGACATCCTGAAATTAAGTATATTAAGACAGGTATGGTTTAGTGGAGAATTAAATTACTATAGTAGAGGTAATATCAATTATTTTATTAAACTGACCTCTTAAAGCAACCTAATAGAAATCAAGTTACCAGGAATTCAGAAATGTCTAATTATTCAGATTAAAGTTTTGGCAATTATTTGCTAAGTAGTTTTTTTTAATGAAAGCAAGTGTATTAGAGAAGTCAAGAAACAGAAGAATGGCTACTCCATAGGCAGAGCAGCCTTGCTAAGTAATTGTGAGAAAATAATTTACATTCTTCAACCTCAGTTATCTCTGAAGATAAAGTCTGTTATAAATCCCACCTGCTTCAAAGGAATAATGTGAAAATTAGGCATCGTAAAAAAGTTGGATTTCTCAAGAGAATTTGGTCAGATCAAACATGAAGTGCCTTTTTCATTTTCTCTTAGAAAATGGACATTGTCTTATTGTGTTTTATATTGGAAAAATGTGGTCAGATGTGACATTGCATGAGAAATTAAAGGCAATGAAAATTGAATCTGGAAGAAAAATAATAATTCCTTCAAAATTATATAATAAGACACCAAAAAGCAGAGCAAATCAGGAGTCTTGATGTTATAAAACTCCCAACTGGTAGGACACTAATGCCAAATTTGATATTTTTATTTCAATAAACTGGGAAGAGGAATAAATGGCTTGGTTCTCTTTTGGACCCAACCATACTAAAAGACAAAAGCAGAAAGATGGAGCAAAAAAGAATCTCTATGCCAGTAATTGTTTTAATTACATAAAGGATAATAGCTGCAACTCTTTCTTTTGCATTTTGGATCTCTGCCAGCCTGTGATCCTTTCCTCCTGCAAACCATTGTAACTTATTCCAAGCAGCTTTTTGCTGGTTTCTGAATTTAGTCTTTAATACAACCCTCCTACCTCTTCCTCACTCTCTCTCTCTCTCTCTCTCTCTCTCTCTCTCTCTCTCTCTCTCATGCAAATACTGCTTTTGCTTTCTTTCTAAATGAACATATAGATCTTTTGGTTCACAATGTCTCTTAACTCATTATAGTAAATGTGTACAGCACAATAGAGAGGCATTTCTATCACAATACATTTCTTCCAAGCCAGCACTTAAAATTCTCCAATAGTTCCAAAAGGATTCCATGTAACATTAATTAAGGTATGAAATTGCTTTATTTAAATTTCCCACACCCTTCTATGATCTGCTATTAAGACAATTAAATATCTTTCATGGTGCATTAACTAACACAGTAATGTAACCTTTTTACTTCTTGAAAATTACAGAGGAGCAAGTAAAATTCAATTCAATTTGCAGTAATAAAATGATTAATCATATTTCACTTGTCTTTGATGGTAACTGGTAGTGGATGGGGGTTCTTTATAAAGTTTACATTTTGAGTTTTTTTTTTTTTAGGTGTAGTGAAAGTAGTTTATTTTCATTAGGTTTGAATTATTAGTAATATGCTCATGTTTGATTCAGATCTTAAAACCATCGCTTTTAAGAGCAAAGTTTTTCAAATGGAAGAGTTTGTCTCAAATGAGTCAAATGTTAGGCTTCCTAGGGAAGAAAACAAAAGTCATTTCCATTATAACAGGGTTTAGCAAGAAGTCATTTATCGCTCAGATTGCTTTCTTTTGGTGGTTTGAACAAAACAAATATTTATTTGAGTTTTATTCAAAACAGAAGTTGAATTGTTTTTATTTGGAAAACAGAATTTGTCAGGAACAACTACAGTATCCCCACACACAGGTTGTTCAACTCTCCACTACAGAGTGACATTAACACTTAAAGATTAATGCCTGGTTCTCCTCATAACTACTAGCACTCTTGAGTTTCAAATAATCTGTCAAGAATCCAGCAACAATACAAAGTGATAATTAGTAGTAGCTATACTACCTTATGTTCCATTTGCATGGCATATTGTCACTTCAGCATACTTTCTGAACCAGGGTATCATTTGATAGTCATTAAATCCTTTGGAGTATGCAGGTTAAGATTTACTATCGATATTTTAAACACTAGGAACATGTCATTTCTAGAGGTTAACTCACTCGAGTGTATACAGCTAGAAAGAGGCAAATCTAGAACTGTTATCTTGTAACTTCAGACATCATACTTTTCCTGCTACAAATGTAATGTGGGGTGTGTGTGTGTGTGTGTGTGTGTGTGTGTGTGTGTGTGTGTGTAAATCAACTGTCATTCCTTATTCAGTTTAGTTACTTAATCAGTTGTGTGTGTGTGTGTGTGTGTGTGTGTGTGTATTTATGTGTAACTTCTTATGAATTAGAATCTGCAGAGGGAAGACATAAATACAAATATGTATTCTTAGAAAACCCAGGTACTTCTCATGGAGGAATTAAGGACATCAGCTCTACAAGTTGAGTGTGCATCAGAATCACCTAGAGAGCCCACAAAAGCATTGATTGCTAGGCCCCATTTCCTGAATTTTTAATTCTGTAGGTTTGAGTTGGCCAAATAATTTGCATTTCTTAATGTTGCTGCTGTTGGTGGTGGCGGTTAGGGGTCATGCTTTGAGAACTAAGTTTGGAGAACCATTGGATGCCATGATCCTCAGAATCTCTTTCCTTTCTAGACTCTATAATTTATTCATATATATTTATACAAGAAAAGGTAAGGGTGGTCATCAACTTTCTTAGTTTATTTTCTTTTTCATTGATTTTTTAAAAATTTCTGTGAAGATGAGGCTTATTATTTGATGATTCAAATATCACTAAAGGAGCTTGATAAATGTTGTTTTTTGTGTAGTATTCCTTGCTCCATTTGTTTCAAGTCATCAGTTCTACCTTTATATTGGTCAGTTTCGGGGAACTTAGCACAAGTTTAGGACTTTAGAGAAAGTAAAGATTCACTGGCTTTAAAGGTGAAAGAAAAATCAGCTTTACTCCAACCAAAGACTTCTTCAGTAAGTCAATATAGCATAGTAGATAGGAATATTCATTTGGAAAATAACTATGAAACACCTACTAAACGTCTTTCACTGTACTAATGGGGAAGCAGTCGTGCTCAAGGAAAGACAATTTTGACTTGATAACATTTATGTCTAAAAGTGGGTAAAAAAAATAAGCAAGCATTTTAAAACATCACTAGAGATTGGTTCCATGAAAAAAAAATAGGACTATTTTAAAAAGGATAATGAATGACATTTAAACAGCAATCTAAATGAAATTTAGTAGGAAACCATGCAAAGATATGGTACAAGGTTTTTTTGCAGGCAAAACTGACAGATTTTTAAAGGCTTTTATAGAATCCAAGCATGTCTAATAATGAGCAAGAAAGCCAATCTGACTGGAATGGATTGATTAAAGGAATAGAAGGTAGGAGATGAACTTAGGGGGAAGACCATATAAATTAAGGCCTTGTATCCACCTTCAGGATTTTAGATTTTATGTTTAGTATATGGGGATTCATTATAGATTTTGAGCAGAATTTCAGAGAAATCGTCCAGGATCTTAGGCAAGATAATAGTAAATTAGACTCTAGGGTTTTATAACTAGAGGTAGAGAGAATGACTTTGAATTTATTTTGAAGTTAGACCTGATAGAGCATGCTAATGGATTGGATGTAGGTTGTTAGATAAAGAGAGAAATCAGGGATGACTTTTAGATGTTAGGCATGACCAACTGGGCAAATAATGGATCTGTGTGCTGAAATGTACACACACACACACACACACACACACACACACACACACACACACACACACACACACACACACACACACAACAAAAATATGACATTTTAAAAACAAATGTAATACTCTAGAAC